>PVJD01004140.1:0-144260 GCA_004026545.1 Mormoops blainvillei | reverse complement strand
CCTGGCACGTTTTTTTCCCATCAGCATCTTTCAGTGAAGTGATTGCCTATAGAAATTCTTGAGGTGTGAAACTATTCCCTGTAGCAAGCCCAGCATTTCAGTTGTTCTGATTAGAGAAACACAGCCATCAGGACCACAGACCATGGGAAGCTCTGCATCCTGCTTGCCTCTTCTTTCTAGTGTAAAGGTCATTTCTCAGACTACTCTCTCTTTTAAACATTCAGCCAAGTTTTCTGCTGCTTCTATTTAATTTCATATCCCAAATGGTCTTGTTAAATCATAAAGTCATTAAAATGTTCCTCAAATAGCCCTGACTGGTGTGGTTCAGTTGGTTGTGTGTCATCCTGCAAGGCAAAGGGTCACTGGTTCGATTCCCTGTCAGGGCACATACCTGGGTTGCGGGTTTGGTCCCAGGTTCAGTCCCAGTTTGGGGCAAGTGCGAGGCAACTGGTCAATGTTTCTCACATCAGTGTTTCTTTCCTTCTTTTTCTCCCTCCCTTCCTCTCTCTTTAAAAAAATGAATAGATAAAATATTTGAAAAAAATTCATCACCAAATAGTTAAAATACATTGCGAGATAGTAAATATTGCTCTTATTAGCTAATGCCTGATTTACATATGATAGAAAATAAAACAAACTTCATTAATTTTCAGCTAAGATTTCTACTCTTTATTATGGCCCTTAAAAATTAGTACTTCTGGATTGCTCATCTAATAATTTTACTCTTGACTTTTTTTTAGTGGGCAGATTTATTATGTAATATATCCATTAGAAAATGGAAGTGAACATTGCTAACTTCTTATACGTGTTCTCTAGAATTCTAGTAGCCGAGGATGGATTTATTTCATTCCTGGAGTGAAGTACTGCTTCACATCATCAGGAAGCATGTTAATTCATCACAGAAATAACATTTAGACCTGGAATCGCTAGAGTTTTAACTATGATTACAACGGCCCCGCAAGAGGGCTGGAGCTTTATCTCTTATTTTCTTTATAAGCTGAACCAGTGCATGGGATGCTCACCATCTGGAAACCTTCATAAATCATCATTTCAGGAGATTTTTTACCTCCTTGGTGTATGTCATTTTTGGGGGGTGAGACCCCGACTGAAACTGGACTCATAGGGTATGTTAGATGGCTGCTTCTCATCTCCAAGGAAGACAAGTGGACTTGGAGAGGAATTTCCTGCTATTGATAATGACGCAGAGAAGACAAACCCAGAAGGTTAAACCCATAGCTACTCCAAGGTGTGTCTTCTAAAACCCTGCACAATAATACTTTCCAATCAGGTTTATTTAGCAGAAACAAACGCCTCTGTGTAAGCTGCAAGCAAGTCTCATTTATTTTGATCCAATTAAATATACCTTCTCAGAGTTTACAAAAATGAAAATAGGCAGTGTGCCCATTATAATAACTTTCTATGCTGTTTAATTGATATATTTATTTATTTTGTTGAAACTGTACTTCATTAGTGACTTGGTTTCCAAACTGTGTACCAGGGCACCCAGTGTGCCTCATGATACTTTTAAATTCTTGAGGGAAACACAGTGGCACTTAACATTTGCCGGACACCATGCAAACCACAAAACCAAGGGTAGTTCATGGTTTTAACATCAGATGACTCAGCATTCCTTTCGCTGTAAAGATGGGTTTTGGGCAGTTGTGACAAAAGCCAGTACATGCAGAAATCAAGACAAGAATGAGAAGTGTGAGTGGTGGTGTCAGATTGGAATCTAAGATTTGTGACATTATGTGGTGCTCAACAAGCATGTAGGTACTGAGGGCCCATACTAAGTCACTGGTTACTAAAGAATGAGTTAAAATACTATATTTTCTTCCAATATGTGTTGGCTTCCCCCCACCCCAACAACTACTAAATTGTTAGGGCAGAGTATTGAAGCTGTTTAGATCTTCCTACATAATAATCAGGACTCTTAGGTATTCCCTTTGGCCTCAGTAGCGCTATGAAGAAAATTAAGGAGACAATAAAGGGTGTTGTGAGCCAAGAAAATTCCAGAACCTACACATTAATGGTTTCAGTTTTTGCAAGTAGAATTTTGTAGCAATGTTGGAGGAAGGATGCTCAGCTTATCAGCTGTCTTCCTTCAACCACCAGCATCTTTGTGCTCAGAAAGACAGCTAGCGAACAAGGACACCTAATGACAAGACATTCATGCTGCTGGCCCTGAGAACCCAGCAGCTACAACTGAAATCTCACCTCTCCAGCTGCTGAGAAGCTTGCGTTGTATCACCCATACCTGTATTTGTTCACTTACTTTGTGACTCGTATTTTTGGCCAATTTTATTGCATTCATTCCAATGGAGTCGGTCTCTTGGCGGGGAGTGGGGGCGGCCAGGAGAAGGTATAAAATGTGGTTGTCATAAGTGAATACTCAGTGAAGGTTTGTTGACTGAAGTGATTTAATGATGTCTCATCTTTGTTCATATTAAAGCATCATGAGTGGCATGTGGCATTTCTGCAAAAGAATTACCAGCCCTAAATTTCTAAGGAATGCAGATTTTAACCCTTAGGTGGATCCTCTAGTAATTCATAAAAAAAAAAAATCTTTAAAATTTGGTATCATGTTGTTATGGACTGAACTGGGCCCCCCCTCCAAAACAATTTATTTGTTGAAGACCCAACCTCTAGTACCTCAGAGTGTCAACTCTATTTGACGACAGGGCATTTGAAGAGGTAATTAAGTTAAAATGAGGCTATTAGGATGGGCCCTAATGTGAGCTGATTGGTTTCCCTACAAGAAAAAGAGATTAGAACACACAGAGAAACACCGGGAGCACACAAGCTCACGTAGAGAAAAAACATGTGAGGACACAAGTAGATTGCCATCTGCAAGCCAAGGAAAGAGACCTTGGAAGAAACCAACTCTGCTGGCACCTTGACCATGGACTTCCAGCCTCCAGACTGTGAGCATATAAATGTCAATCGTTTAAGCTGCCCAGCCTGCAGCAGCCAGAGCCATTTGGGAGAACACAAGATGCCTCTTGGTGTGGGGGCCAAACTAAAGGACGGTCGTTTTTGGAAACTGATCAGAAGTCAGAGTCTTATGTCAATGGGTTTGAAAACTTGTCTTTGCATCCTTCCTGAACACTCGGCAGGCTGGAATGGGATTGTGGGGGGCAGGGTGCACAGTTCAGTTTACACCAATATGATACTGAGTTTTAAAAGCAAATTTTTTATAAAATAAAGGTTAAAATTTCAATTTCTTAAAAATTTGGGGCTGGTAGTTCTTTTGCTCCAATGCCACATGCTGCTTAATGATGGTTTAACACGAACCGAGATAAGACACTCATTAAACCACGTCTTATATAGCAGGGAAGGAAAGGAGGCTGGGGAGGCGCCCCAAGAGAACACTCTGGGGAGAGTCTGTGTTCGAGTGCACGTCAACCTTTTATTCTATGAGAAAGGAAGCTGCTGCCAGGCATTCCCTCTCATAATTAGTATCATTAATGAAAGATACAAATTTAGTTTATAAAAGAAATTCTTTTGTTTTCCTGCTCACAAAAGGTTTTAGTTATGCATTTAAGGACTTACATCCCTTTTTTAATCGCATGTAATGTTATGGAGCACTTTCCCCTGCCTAGGAAGGGTGTTCCAATTCAAAATAGATCTTGTGAACACAGCACCCATTGATTTCCTCCTGCATGTGGAGCCCACGGCTGTTTTCCTGGGACTTTGCAATCTCTTGCTTCTCTAAGAAGCACTTACTAATATCATGTTTAAGTTCATGCTCAAGATTGACCATACTATCCCCATGTTGTTCCTCTAGCACTTGGGAAATGTGTCCTTCTGTTGTCGTGTTATACTTGCTATCTACATTTAGGTTCATTTGCCTTCATAGGTGTCCTCTTACTCAGTCATGAGCAGCAAGGTACCTTGTGCTTGATTTGTTTAATCCAAGTTTATCTATTAGGTTTATAACCTATTGCATAGGTTATAAACGGGGTTTACAAGTAGACGAGCCAAAGGTCACTGTGTCGGCAAGCTTTGAGGCAGTGTTGTGCCCAGACAGAGAGTAACTCTAACGAAAGTACTTTGTGATTTCAGGTGCACTAGTAATTGGGCTTAGGGCTCTGTTGAATAGAAGAGAGTGGGGAGAGAAAGGTTGATGGCATTCTTTGGACAGGTAGCTGTAGAACAGGCCAACAGTAAAAAGGAAATGACTGGCCCCATTGATTTATGGGTTTAACAGTTCTTTTAAACTTATCTTAAAGACCTAAGAAGTCTCCCATTGAGAACTGCAAGGTTCAGTATGGTTCTTTAGAGATATTTCATCATCAAACTTGGTTAGAGTGTTTTTTATTTTTTCATCTTTGTAACTTTCCACACAACTCAGTTATTAGGTCTTCTTTCTTCCCATGGTGGAGAGATGCTAAACCCTGAAAACTAAAATTGTTCCCTGTGCTTGAAGTCAAAGGTGGAATGGATGAGGGAATTAACAGTGTGACAGTACTATTCTCTTTAGAAACCAGAGTGAGCTGTAAATCTCTATGGAGGGAGGCTTGTGTAGGCTTCTTCCAGGGAGGACTCAGTACTGGAAACTCTATGTTTTCTCTTTTCTGTTATTCTAACTATTAATTAAGCAACCTTTCCCCCATTAGTTTCAAATTTGCAGTTACTGAGAAGTGCAAGTTTGGGTTTCTGCGTGGTTAATTCATCTTTCTCTTCTAGGCAAGCTGTGTTCTCAGTGACTTAATTTGTGGGAGGAACTTTCTAGCAACACTTAGAGTATCTTCTAGGCTGGTCTCTTTCAGTTGGCTTGTAATGAGTTGACGGAGCACTTCTGAAAGGAGCAAATGGCTCTCAAACTTCCCCCTTCCAGTTGTATCTAACTATTTATTATACTGGACTTGAGCCCTATCTATGTATAAGATTCTTTAGTCCTACAGCCCAAATTTAGCTAGAAAAATAACATGATGTGTGCTATTCAGAAAGACATGCTAATAACTGATGTAATATGAAAGAGAAGCATGGACATAATAATAACCTCCACTAACAGTACTGTATATTTCTAGTGGCCATTTCCATAGGAAATCAAATTGCATTTGACCTCTAATTTTCATGCCCAGTCTTTCACTTGAGGTGATTTATTCTTTCAATTTTCTTTATAACTTTCTAGTCTATGTGGGCTGCCATTAAAAAATACCACAGGCTGAGTTGCTTAAATAACAGATGCTTATTTCATATAGTTCAGGAGCCTGAAAGTCCAAGATTAAGGTGCCTGTGGATTCAGTCCCTGGCGAGGTCTTTCTTCCTGGCTTCTAGATGGACTCTTCTTTTTGTGTCCTCACGTGGCTCAGAGAAAGGGAGAGAAAGCTCTGGTCTCCTCCTTTCCTTATAGGGACACTAGTCCCATCATGGGGCCAACCCTCATGACATCATCTAAACCTAATTATCTGCTAAAGTCTCTGCCTCCTAATACCATTACACTGGGAATTAGGTTTTCAACATTTGAAATTTGTGGGGACAAACATTCAGTTTGTAACACTCTGCACTCTCACTGCTCCTCATTTGGAAAGATTTAAATTAGGAGAAGATTCTAACATATGACCTAAAGATCAATGGATGTTATTAGCCACAGAACAGTGTTTCTGGTCTGTATTATCAGCAAATGACTAATAAGTAGAAACCTTGAGGCCAGGGCATACAGCAACTTTATTCTTAGGGGATTGAAAGAAATGTTAAGGATATTGGGTCGGAGGTCTCTGCAACCATGTTTGAGAGCTCAGTGAAGGAAAATCCTACTTTATCATTTTCTCCCCCCAAGCAAGAGCATTGTTTTATTTAAACCAAAGTTGATGCTTATGAGATACAGTGAGCTTGTTGAATATTCATTTGCAGTTCTCTTCATCAAGTTCTTGTATTCACTTTTATTATCCTTTGACTCATAATGGGTGTTTTTGCATATTTGTGATGTGCTTTGTTTTAAACTGATGACCTGTTTCAAATACCATGTTACCTCCCCCGACTCAGCCCCGTGCAGTTGGTTCATCGAGAAATCAGGCCATGAAGTGACAGTGTTCTGATCATTACCAGGAGCCCCCACTCTCAGCTTGCCTGTGTGCTGCCTGCTAGTCCTGTGGGCATTACAGTTCACAGCCTTCACATAAAATTAAAAATGGAAATATAGAACTCTGTAATATCCATAAAATTTCAGAATCACAGGGGATCCGAGTGGCCACTTACCCCAAGTGATAATTTGGGGTGCTCCGGTGTTCAAAGTCATTGAACGCACACACTTAAATGTTCTCTTCCCCACTGAAATAATTCTCACATCATTTACCTTTGGTCACATGATCTGGCTGGGAGTAGCTTAACCTCAGCGTACTTTCCCCTGAACATACATACACATGAACATCACCAGTTAAATGCTCCATGGACAGGTGGTTTCCAAGATGCAGCCACTTAAAATAACCTTAAACGATGGAATCTCTTTATAGCATGAGATATAAATGCTTTATAAAGAAAAATAGTGTTAGCTTCTTACAAAGAAACACACATCTCTTTAGAAATTCTTCAGAAATCCCTTCCCCACGCTCTAGTAGAGGGCCTACCTGACTGCACTGGAGTAACGTGGCCAGACCCATGTGAACTGGGGCAGTGTGGGGCAGCACAGGGACCGTCCCCGCCACAGCCAGGCTGGCCAAGGACTTGCCCTCGAGTCTCTTTGCTTTTTTTAATTTCCTTTTCTTTCAAATTATAAGAAAAAGTTTCTTTAGAAGGTTACAGAGGTAGTAGAAGTGAGCCGGCTGGGAAGCATAGGCTCAGGAAACCAGTTCGAGAGGTAGAAGATGGGCCCTTGGAGCGTAGGAGAAAGAGAGACCAAGATGACATACCTGGGGTAAGAAGAGAGGGGAGGGAATGGTACCAGCGAGCTCCCAGGAGGGAGAGCCTCTTAACTTTTTAGACCTTTGTCTCTTTGAGTATAAAGTGAAACAATAAAATATGTATATCCTCCCAGTTGTTTTACTTTCTGGACTCTTGCAAGTATGAAAAGATACAAGGGATACTTGGAAGAGCTGTGGCGCTCGTTGGGGAAAGAAGCAGAATCGCAGCTTGCTGTAGGTATGGCCTCCTCGCCCATCAGCTCGGGATGTATCAGTCTTGAGAATCACTAACAAACATTGGCAAAGAGCCCCATACTTATATAAAGTGAAGACAGGGATGTGGAGAGGGGCACGGGTGACCACACTCCTGGGATGACTTCTTGGCGCAGACCGGTTTGCACAGGTTCCAGATGATGCACCAGGCTTGATTTAAAGCCCTGGTTTGAATCTTCAGGGTAAACTTGTTTTCTTTAAGACCTCCCATGTGAGACCAAGGTTCGTCTCCTGTTTTCTGACAGATGTGAGAGGAGCTAAATGAAGCAACAAGTTAAAAGAAGACATCAAGACTGGATGATGTTATAAAACAAATCCAACATTGTGAAAATATAATTTTTATTGTGTGTTCTTCTTAACAATCTAGAAAATAAATGCTTTTTTATTTGAAAAGAAAACCTTAACCATATCGTTTCCTTGGTATCCTAGATTTTAAACAAAATCATTATATGAATACACCTTTTAAAGAAAAATGCTTTAGGACATCAGTCCTATTTGTAAATTTGTGTGCTTATTAAAACGCCAGGGCCAGTCCTGTTAACCTTAGAGTACAATATTTTAGGATAAAACCAGCTATCAGAAAAATGCTTCTAAATTGATTAATTTTTTCATCAGAAAAGAAACACAGTATTTTACATGGAATTAAAACTCTAGTTGTTTATTTCTTAAACATTTGCATATCCAAATAGAAATCAGTAAATGCATTCTTTCCAATTATCTATACCTAGGAACTGTTGGACTTGCATACTGTTTGAAGCAATGCAGAGTCTAGAACAAATGACCAAAAGAGAGCTTTTCTTAAGTTGTGTCAGTGTAAAGTAGTGTTGTTCCCGAAGTCCCCCATTCCAGCTCAAGGCCCAGGGACAGGTGATGGCTTCCTCCAGTTCTGCTGCTTGCATTTGGCTCTTATTTTGGAGGAATTGACTTCCTAAAATGTTTACATTTTTACTTTGAAGACATGTTTAAGGACAAAAAGGAACAGCTTTCATAGATAATCAGTTATTTTATTATTAGTTCAGCCGCACTTAATAAGGAGAGAGAGCACATTTTCTAACTCTGAGCTGCCTGGTTTGCGTTGATCTTTCTCATTGCCTGCATTCTCTGTGCACTGTTCTTAAAAGCAAGTCCAGGTGTGACAAGGTTTGAAGAATCTTTAGCAAAGTAGGTGGTCTTTCGCAGAAGCCTAGTGGGGCAGGGCTTAATTAACAGTGCGCCACTGAGCAAGGCACTCACATTCAGTGCTGTCAGTTGGAGGACGACCCGTCCTCAGGTCGGAAGCCAAAAAGTTGACCAGGATTTCCCATGTGCTCAAGTGATTGACATTCATAGAGGTGATGTGAGACAGTGTGGTTGTGGGAAGGACTGTCTATAGATAACACTGAAGACTGCTCCCACCCTCTGAGCAGGCGCATACACACACAGATCACAACCATGTATGTCTCCCACACAGATCACATGCATGCACCACACATGAAAGCACATATGTGGCATGTGTGCAACACACATAACCCACGTGTGAATCGCATAACGTGCACATGCTGCACAAACCATGTACATGTGTACATCACACAAGTCACACAGACTTATACATATGTATCACATATCTGTATCACATACTAATTATACACACTATATACCACACAAATCTTACACACCTATCACATACTCACATATGCATATATCACACTAATCACATGCATGTCTCACACATATCCACATCCCATTTACATGTCACACGCATACAGCACACACACAGTGCAATACCCATGGTTAATAGTTTAGTCATCTGTATACTGGAGGGGAGATGAAATGTGGATGCATACAAGGATATTTTGAGGGGTTGCTGTGAGGATGTGGGTGAGCTCTAGGAACTCTCTGCCTGCAGTACCTGTGAGTGAGGGAGTTAGACAGCATAATGTGGAGGCCCTTTCTAGTCTGAGCAGCTCTTCCCCCACTTCTGTGGACATCTGCGTTTACTCACAGAGAAGCTCATCCCACCGTTCTTCCCACATCTAACTCTGTTCTGCTTTATCCTTCTGTCCCCAAAATGGGTTTTAGAAGGCTAATGGTCAACATCTCTGCCTTCCACCTGTGTTCAGACCTATGGGGAGATAGACAAGGGCGTCATGCAGGCGGAGAACAGAATAAATTATCTTTATTATAGTTAGAAGTATTTGGAGAATGTGGCTTGGGCCTGGGCCAAATGGACTTGCCACTCTTCCCCTGAATTTACCATCCCTGGCCCCCAGCACAGGGGCACCTGGTCCAGGGGGCTCATGGCTTGGCTGAGAACAGAGGAGATGACCACCTTCCTCAGGGGAAAGAGTCCACTGAGAGGGGTCGGGGAGGGGCTAAACTGCATGGTGCCCAGATCCTTCTCCCAGCCTCCTCGGTCAGATAAATCCATCCTGCCCTCACAGGAGAAGTGACTACACTGCGCAGAGAACAGGTGGTGTGTCTCTCTGGGAAGTCCTATCACAGAGAACCTTGAAGGCTTAGGAATAAAAATCTCCCCACCCTGGAGTTTGGGTCATAGCTGCTTGTGCTCCCCATGCCGGGCACCTGGTGGGACAAACTGACCTGCGTTAGTGGGAGGCCCTGAGAGAAAAGCACCAAACTTTTGGAATCCAGTGCCCTGCCTTTGTTATTGGAACCACTGCTTACCTTCTTGGTGAGAAGTAGGGTCACGTGTATAAAGGGCAGTGAGGCTTTTATCCAGACATGACCGCACATCCACTGCCAGATCTGTATGTGTAGTTCTGAGCCTGTAAAAGCAGAAATCAGCCTTCGTCATTTTTATATGAACATGAATTATCATCATCATCAAAAAAGTAACAAGTTTTGTGTTTTCAAAGCCTACCATATTCGTACATAAACAAAAGATAATGGGGAAATACCACTTAGCTAGCAAATACAGTTTTGGTATGAGGGCAGCCTGCACTAGTCACCTAGTATCACAAGAATGCTGTGTTGCAACCGTGAAATCTCAGTGACACACAATCGTACACTGTGGGTTGGCCGGGGTAGCTTTGCTTCCTGAATCTCTTAACTTCCTGGAATCAGTGAGCTAACCAGATCGTGTTCTTTTCCTGATAAAGCACAAAAGAGCCACTCAAAACATGCTCTGGCACATGGTTACTGGGACCCACATTATATTAGCATTAGCAAATCACATGGCTGAGCCCACAGACCAGGAGGGACTGCCAAGTCATCTATCAAAGGGCATAGATCCAAGAAGGAAACAGAATCCCAAAGGCAATAGCTGTTTCTGTTAAGTAAATAAAAATGTTCGTTTGGACACAAATGAAATTATCTTCCTGCAGAGGCATCTCTTGGAAGACTGTTGCTACTGTGTGTTTTGTTATTGCTGCATCCAAAAGTTGGACACGCTCACCATGTCGAGTGGTTCTTTGTGTGCCTTTAGATCTTGGCCAACGTGATCATCTTCGTCTGTGGGAACCTGGCGGGAGCGTACCACAAGCACCTCATGGAACTTGCTCTGCAGCAAACGTATCAGGACACGTGCAATTGCATCAAGTCCCGGATCAAGTTGGAGTTTGAAAAACGTCAGCAGGTAAAATGCATTTCAATCTTTCTTCCTCATTTTCAGGCATTATTAAAATGACAGTGGATTGAGCTGGTATAGCTCAGTGGATTGAGCGCTGGCCTGCAAACCACAATGTTGCCGGTTCGATTCCCCAGTCAGGATACATGCCTGGGTTGCAGGCCAGGCCCCGAGTAGGGGGCGCACTAGAGGCAACCACACATTGATGTTTCTCTCTCCCTTCCCCTCTCTAAAAATAAATAAATAAAAATCTTTAAAAAATTAAAAAAATAAAATGACAATGGTACTGTTAATATCAAATATGCAGCTCACTCATTCACAGGCATCAGAGAGAACCCAGAGCAGCCCGTGCCCAGCCAGGGCTGTGCTCTGGGCAGGGTTGTAATACAAAGAGCAGAGATGGCCCAGGGATCCCAGGATCATCCACATGCAGTCAAGACAGTCACACTAACCACCATTAACACATAGCTGGGGAACTTCAGATAATAATACAATGCTTCATTTAGACCCTGACTTTTGGTGAAAGCCTGTGTCTCTGTGATAGTGTTTGTGGCGAGTCTGCTCCAGCTGAAACCTGAGCTTCCCGCTCTCTGTGCCTTGGGGTAAAGTGATCTGGTTCCTTTCTGAAGAAGGTGATTGGAGTTGGGAGGGAGGGCCAGGAGGGCACCAGTTGTTGTAGAGTCAGAGGCTGTCCTGCAATGGCTACTGGGGGTACTGCATAGAAATGTTCATCAGGGAAATACACGGGTTATGATAAAGTATTGAAAAAGTAAGAAACGGAGACAAGTGGGGACACATGGGAGGCAAAGCCATGCAGTGACATCTAGGGTGGTGGAGAGCAGGTGAAACAGGTATGCTTGGAGGGGAAATCATCCAGATACAAGGGGATCTGTTAGACATGCTTGACTTCAGGTGATGGTGGGATATCTGCGTGAACAGTGTTTTTTTGGGGGGGAGCTGTGTATTGGTCACTAAGAACCAGTTCCCCTCTATAAAGATAGTGGGTAGCATGACTCTGTGAACACCACGCTCACCTCTGTGAGAGCATCCATCACCACGCCTATGCTGTTACCTGAATTTGGCAGATGGAAGCGACTTCATTATTATTTGTTAAATTGTGTTGAGTTAGTCCATTTTAAAAGATTTCTTCAAAATGTATTATGATGACGGGAATAAGAATATCCTTTATGTTTTGATGCTAGACTTTTATTTGTGTATGGACTGATGAATAGTAATCAAAATTTTTTTGAAAACAGAATTCAGTTCATTCAATCAACAAGTATTGATTGAGCAGGTAGTTTGTGGTTGATGTGATTCTATGCACTGGGATATGGCCAAAAACATTATTTTATCACTGGTATTATTAGGAGATCTCATTGTTTGTTTTCTCAAAAGCATTTTGTGTTACAACATATATAGCAAAATATTCAGTAATTAATATTTAATTCTTTGGTTGCTATGTATACCAAACCCTGGATTCAACATTAAGAGTCATAGACATATATCTTATGGTTTCCTTTCTCCAATAGTAGTAACTGGATTAGGTTGCTTCTGACAGACATATTTAACTTTCTTTTCCATCAACTCCAGAATCTACTTCAGAATGACACCAAGGTTAGGGAGAACTGAAATTCCAAGTAGACAGATTATATAACCTAATATTTATAGTACCATGTTTGACAAAAGCAGTAAGTCAAGCTACTGACCTCATCTGCACTGCATAGTTCTCTGAAGAGACTTTGAGTAGCCAGGACCAGGTGTCACCCCTTGTCACATTGACCTGTGGTATCCAAATGTCCTGACAGCTCAAAAACTGGATCAGTGTGGCATCCTTTGTGCTAGAGACTTTATGGGACCATCAGGGAAGGTATCATAGGGGCTTTTACTAGTTTTCTAAAAAGGAGCCAATGATCCTTGTTAAGATAAAAAGAGAAAGGACACTTTAAGAAAAGTGAGACCTTACATTGATATTTTATACCACAGATGCATTTTATTATCAATATTGGGAGGGAACTCCCAGGGTCTGGTGCCCAGAATATAGTACTTTTCTCATTAGGGCTTCAGAAAGTATGTTCCTAGAATTAGAATGAATGCTTTTACTTGTTTTTTAGACCAACATGTAAATAAATGGGAATGAAAACTTCCCTTAGTTAATAAAGTCCACAAGATATGACCTGACAGATAAAGGAGACAAATAACAATGGGCCAAAGGCATCCTACGTGTGTCCTTCATACAAAGGAACAGTCCCTGAGACCATGATGATGGTGCCTCCACAGACCAAATTAAGCATCTCATAAACCAAATTCATGCCCAAGGGTTCCTCCTGTTACTTCCTGCCCACCCCTCATCACACGCAATTTTGATTCCTCTGCAGTCACTATGGCAAAACAGCAGTGCCCTTAAAAGCGCTTCACTCATGGGTAGGGTGTATTATGAGCAAAACAGCTTGTTTCAGCCCCAACTTAGATAAAATTAATAGCATCTGCTTTACTATTATATAGATCCAATGATTAGAGAAAGAAAACTACATTCGAGTGAAACACAAGCACACTTAACAAGAGACAGGGTGCCACACATGAAGGTGCCTTGCAGTCATCTTAGCCCGGGCTCCTCCCAGTGGCCCTTCCTGTCCACAGGTCACCAGGAGTGAAGAAATACAGCAGCCATCTCCACAGCTGCCTGAGAGCTCACTGCCACACTCAGTGACCCTGGGGTCCATTTCTCAGGGGCATCATTCCTCTGGCAGGCCTGCCAATGCCCCATTCCTACCATCTTGAAACTAGGCTGTGGATTCTTTGATGACAAGGGCCAATTATCAATTTATTATTTTTCTTTATATTCTTGAAACCTAGTACAGTTCCTTACATACAGTAGGCAAGGAGACATGCTCTTAAACACCAGGATAAATGTATTCTGCACTGGCTTCTCTCTTTCTTCCCTCTTTGTTCGGCCATCACAATGTCAGCTATTAATTAGATACATACTTATCAATCATCCTACAACTATATCCTTTGACCCTTTGCACTCCTCGTGGTTTATGGCAATCCCTGGACTCCTGAGTATACTCAACAGCTTTGTGATGCACTATTTATAAATCTCTTCTCCTGTTTCTTCTACTTCTCTGTAGGTTAAATGTAATCCCTGAGCTCTCCATACCTTGTGATTGCTCTGAACAAACCTAGATACTATCAGACGTGTGTTTCCACTATGAGGCTCACCTATATAGTCATTCACTAAAGTAACACTGGTCATGTTAAACCTTCAAAGAATAAAACGAAGATAAATAGCAAAAATGCACACTCCTCCCTATTCTCCCCGGCCTATATTCCTCTCCCCAGAAGTTCCTAGCATAATTTTGGCTGAAGTATTTTTACAAAATCAGGTTATTTTAGGCCCATTGTCATAGAAGTGATCAATATCCTTCCAGCAGGGTGTGTATAGACATGTGTGTGTGTGTGTGTGTGTGTGTGTGTATTATGAATGACACAATTTTTATGTCAAAGATAAAATACAAGCTTGAAATCACCCAGCCTGTTAACTTGATCAGATGTGCTGAGAACATACATTTAAACGAGCCTTTATTAAAGTGCCTGACTCATGGATACAGGTGTGATGACAGTTTGCAACCTAATGGATCTTTAAAGCAAGTGTTAGATTTTGACGTTGATGTATATAGCACTTAACATAATTGCTCTTTCAGATCTTTGCTGGGAAATTTTATTAACAAGTTGAGGGGAGGAAGTGTTTAGGGGGAATATTTAAGAGTTGATGTCCCGAGGGGTACGTCAGTACACAGAGACAAATGTCAACAATGGATTCTAGTTTTTAAAAAGGGGCAGCTAGACCCAGAAACTCTCAAAACTTGGGCTCTGAAGACATAAAACTTTCAAATTAGTGAACTTTCTGAAAAGTTATGAGTGGCATTTTGAAGATTTCCTTGAAAAACAAGGAAATCCTTTCATTAGAGAGCAGTGTGCTTCGTCAGTTGATATAAATGAACAAAAAAATGTGACAACTTCCATATGAGAGAAAATTGATGGAACTCTCAAGGTTGCTTGCTGAATAATTTAAAACTTAAATTATTTAAAACTTGCCTTTAAATAAAGTTTGCTTTTTATATGCTTTCATGAAAAATGTTCCTATCGTTTCCACTGTGAATTAGTATATTTGTAGCTACTGTCTTCTGCCTTTAGTGACATCATGATTTTATTTTATTTCATTGGGAAATGAATAATATGAGGATGAAGACTAAAGAAGCCAAATCAAGACTATGGTGAAACAAAAGAATATTATTTGCAAAAAATAGAAAGATACCAATTTTATGGTCTTTTGTGGGCATTTTCTCTACAGAATAATGAGCTTAATCATTTCATCTCTTACTATTAATATCTGTCTTTACTGGTGAAAACAGAGTGAGGGTCTGGATTGCCTTCTAAATCTAAAGAAACAATAGCTAATAAAACCCTCCAGCTGAGAATGGATTTGGAGAACTTCCTTTTCTGTGGCTTCAGAGAAAGTTCTGTACTTGCTTTCCATTTAGCTTTTCTTCACCAGGACACCCTTTGAATAGAGAGATAAGGAATTTGAATGTCAGATGCTACCATGCGTGTCCCAGTATCACTTACACCCTGCAAGGCAGGGCCCAGGTCTGACGTTCCTGTCACACCCCCTCTCCCAGGGGAGGGCCTAGGCTTCTGGAAGGCACGGATCCTGCAGTGCTCAACTGCGAGGTTCAGCACCTGTCAAGGATGTGGTGAAAGAGTTTGTCTGAGGGAGCCATGCTGTCTGTGACATCTACCCCATAATTCTCAGATTCTGTGAATCTTAATATATCCTACGCTAATTAGATATGAAAAAAGAGCAGCTCAAAACCACAGAGATTTCCCAGCATCCCAGCATAAAGAAGAAGAGTGAGATAGAAACTCTTTTTTTCTTGCTGACAAGATCATAGCTTAAGATGCAAGTGTGTTTTTTTCCCCCCATTGATGAGTTATCTTTCTGTGTTCCTTTATAGTATGATGTTTCCTTAGTTATATATTTTATAACTTTTTAGGCCAACTCTATTTTATCCAGGAATTTATCTCTATGTCTTTGTCCCAGTAACTTTATGACTGTAATTGCTGTATTTTGCAAGTACTTCTTATATCTTACAAGATTACTGCCACTATTCTTTTTACATATTTTCAATTAGAATTAGATTTAAACATTTTTGTCAGTTTATGTTTTTTACATAAACTGTGGGGTTAATTTTTCACCTTCCTAAATATATCCCTTTAGCCTCTGCATTAAAAAATGTTGGATTTCTTTATTTCTGAGAATATACCATTAAATCAATCAACAGAGCTTTTAGGATTTTCTCTGCAAAATTCTCACACAGTTTTAACATGTTTATTCTGAAATTACGGTAGATTTTTGTGGTCTTATGAAGAGGTTATATTCTATTCACCATTACTTTTACCTGGTGTTATAAAACAGCAAGGGTACTGTTGGGGAATACGCTTATCTTGTTTCCAAACACTCGGGAAGCTCACTGTTCTCCCTAATCGTGCTTTCTTCCTGCAATCATGTATAATAATCCCATGCACACTACATTTTGTTTTTTCTTACCTTTAATTTTTCACGTTGTCTGGTATCAAAAACCTCCGAAGCTGTACTGAGTGACGTTATTCTATTGGGCAGTTTTATTGAAGCCTGTGCTTACAGAATGTCCATTGTTTTATTTAAATGCACATTAAATACACACACCTTTTAAAAAATATTTCAATGATTTTTTTCTAGCTTCTTTAACCATTCTTTTTTTAGCCATGCCATGTCGATTTTTCTTTTCAACCTATACTTACTTTGGTTTTTAGAGTTTTGTATATGTTTGTATAGGTTTTAGAGAACCTATACATTTAGACCATTTGTTTTGTTGTCCTAGTCATTATTCCATAGCTAGTATCCTTCATTCTGTTTCCTGATACATAGTGTATCTTAATTTTTTATAGCAATATCATTATATTTTATATTTCATTTTTCTTTTAAATATGATTTATAAGACCTCCATTCTGTTTCTAACATATCTTGTGAGCACTTTAGAATATCTACCAGCATTTCAGCATTATAATTATTATTTATCCCAGTGGTCACAATAATGCATATCTGTGTCCTTCCTTTCTAACAAATATTCGTTTATCTTATTTTAAAGTTAATGAACTAATTAAAAAGTTATCTTTTCTTAGATGTCTCATAGTGATTGTCTTCATTTTTGCTTCTTTTCACTCACCACTAAATTTCTTGAAAGAATAGCTACAACTCTATTCCTTTTTCCTTCTAACCCATTTCCTAACTTTACTGTTCAACTACCAGCAAAATTCACCATTCAACTTGCTAAATTTAATGGCATTTTGCATCCTAGATTTATGCAATATTGATGTTTTTGCCCACATTTTTGTCTGCTTGGGGAAATAGTATTCTGG
Source organism: Mormoops blainvillei (assembly GCA_004026545.1). Classification (NCBI taxonomy): domain Eukaryota; kingdom Metazoa; phylum Chordata; class Mammalia; order Chiroptera; family Mormoopidae; genus Mormoops; species Mormoops blainvillei. The sequence continues at coordinate 127,118 of PVJD01004140.1, read as the reverse complement.
GAGGGAAAAACCAAACCTCTCCTTGCTCCCATCATCTGGAACCATTCTGGGTCTCTGGCGTTTTTTCCTCTCCACATTCTTCATAGACTCTTCTATTTCTATCCACCAAAACACACTCAGGCTTCTCAGGACCCTGCAGAGAGACACCTTTTCTCCATTCTCGTGTTGGTCAGCTTTCAGCACATCACACATTTCCATTTGTCCTGTCTGGATTAAGCTCTCAAGGCACTACTTCTGCCTGCCACCGTTTCAGGAGTTCCAGACCCATTCTCATTAACATCACAAACTCATAATGTTCAAACTCCAGTGTTCCTCAGACTGCACTCATCTGTCACCCTCTCTACTTCTGTTAGTGACTCCACCCTCTCTCCCTCATCTCAGCTCTGAATCTCCCCTCTTTGTCTGTGCTTTCTCCTTTGTGTCCCCCATGAAATCAGTTGCTCTCTGGTGTAGTTTTTGTCATTCTTACTGCCACCACCTTAGGATGTCACTGTACCGTGCCTCTTTAAATTCATGTCATACAGTGGTGTCATATTAATCTTCCCAAGATTAGTATCAGGGCAAAGCTAAGCTTGTAAACACCCTAGCTTGATTAATAATGCAGTGCCCTTAACAGCTATCCTTTGAAATGTTTGCTGTGAACCAGTATTGGGCAATCATTATGAGCGTGGCTCTAGTTCCTCATTGTCTGGTTTTGAATCCTTTTGGGTCCTCAGTTTCTTCATCTATAAAATGGAAGTGTTGTTCATTTGGGCTGGAATAACAAAATCCCATGAACTGAGTGGTTTGTAAACAGGAGATATTTATTGCTCAGGGTTCTGGAGGCTGGAAATTTAAGAGCAGGATGCCAGCATGATGAAATTCTAGTGGGAGCCTCTCCCAGGTTGCAGACGGCTGACTTCTCCCTGTATCTTCACCTGGAGGAAGGGATGAGGGAGCTCTGTGGGGTCTCTCTTCTAAGAACACTGGCCCCATTCATGGCGGTTCAGCCCTCATGACCTAATCACTTCTCAAAAATCTCACTTCCTCATACTGGTACATTGAGGGATAGGATTTCAACATACAAATTCGGGGTGGGACAATACACGCATTCATTCCATAGCAATGGAGTAATGACATTACCTACCTCAGTAGAGTTATGGGCATCTTACACATTTTTATTATCACTCAAGAAGCATGTGCTCACTAAAATGTATATATGTGCATATATACACACACACACATATTTTTATTATTCCTATATATGTACTTGTTGAAGATATATATGTGTGCTCACTATATAAATAAACATGTGCTCACTAAAAGTACATTTATATATTTATAAGTATATATTTAGTAGATATATTTTATGTATTATATAAAATATTATATACATATGTGCGTGTGTGTATATATTATACATAACATGTGTGTGTATAATGTACATTCTGAATTCCAAATGGCCTAAAGAGAGTCCACAGAAACTGGCCGACACTTTATGTCAGGGCAGAAAGACAGCTGAGACCCATCTGATGAGGTCCTTTCTTCACCTAGAAATTTTTAAGAGTGATAATCAAAGCAGAGCCAACATCTGCATCTTTAAAGTCCCAAGAAAAGAAAAACTGGCACAACCCCTGAAAGCTAGGGGTTTCTTTTCAGCTGAGAGATTATAAAGAAGAAAATGTTGAAGGCTGGGAGGACTCACTGACATCCCAGTGAGAGTATCCAGTTGGTGTGAGAGCTTTGGGAAGGAAGAAGCCTCTTCTGAATCACCATGTTACCGATCAGCGAATTCCTGACTACATGCATTAACCTTCTTTTTAGTAATATCTTTATCCCCATCCTCTTTTAAGTCATTATTTAGAGACATTTCTTTATACTGAAAAAAAAAGAAGGAAGTAATTAAGACATTCAAGTTATGGCCTGAATCTTCATTTATTCTACAGGTCCTCCAAATATCCACATTGGACTTATTCTTATGATGTTAACATTTCAGTATTAAAGGTAAAGGGAGAAATCTCAAAAGCTTCTAGAAAGGAAAAAAAAAAAACTAGATTAATTGCCATGGGACAAAAGTCAGGTTTCCATTTCTCATAAACAACACCAGATGTTAAAAAATAGTAGAGCAATATCTTAAAAGTATCCTAAAAATGTATTTTGCATTTTGATTTGTGCACCAAGTCAAACTATTATTCATAAGTGAGGTTCAAGTGAAGGCTTTCAGGCATACATGGACTCCAAGTGCAACCCACACACATGTTTTATGACATGGAAATTTGAAGATTTTTCCCAGTAAAACACACAAAAATGAATTCAAACAAAAAGGAGAAAATGTTGGGGGATTAAAGAAACTTTGTGAGCCATGGAACTGGTAAAACTTGAGAGTTAAGACTAAATAACTCTTGCCTACTATAAAATAGCAATATTCATTAAAACAGAAAGAAGAGCAAAAGTAATATTTTGCCAAACAAATCAGCTCAGCTTGGGAGTTACCGCGTTGATGGCTCTCTGGACTGGAAGAGCCATCAGATTACTTCTGACAGACACATCACTTCTAGAGCAACAGCAACGAAAGGAGTGGTTTACCGTATGGCTGTATGGTAATGGTGACTGCATTAATTTCAGACATTTAAAGAGTGTATTAGATTTGTTTTGTATTTATCAAATGGATCACATTTTAAGTTTGAAAAACCACCATTTAGAGGTAATTCCAAATTCAATTCAAAGGGAAAAATACATTGCCTATGTAAGGACAAACTATCTTGAATTATGCAGTTCAGTACACTGAGTCTAATGTTTTTCTTCCATCCTGTACAATAAAATCTCAGCTTAAGGACCACGGAAATAGTGCTTATTACACTTAGGCTATAAAAGTCAGAATCTCTGAAGCACATTCTACATTTCAGCATTATTGGTGTTTGCATTTACATAACATTTTTCATCTAAGGGAACTGAGTTCTTTATAAACACCATACATACCACATTGCATAGAAATGTCTCACACGGTGGTTCTATTGCCATAAATATATAGGGCAGGGAATTACTGAGGTTTAAGCAAAAGCATGCACCGATGGGCAATTTTACTCAACTCCCTATAGGCAAGACGCAAGCATAAGTTTTATTTGGGAATAATTTGCTCTTGGGACCATTTGTCCTCACTTCATCCTCCTGATGCATTCAGTCTGAACCTTTCTCTTGTAAAAAGTTGTTGCAGGAAAGTTCGTTGCCCTCAGGGAAGGTGAGGACCTTCATGCCAACCAGAATTCCCTCACTGCGTAGACAGCTCTGTCCTTCTTTGGAACGTTTGGCTGAACCTTTTGACCCCTAACATGAGCTCTCCTGGGTAATGTGACTGACCCTGGACAGGTGTTGCTTTCTGTTTTAGTTGACTGGTTGGTGTTTTAACTTCTCTGTGCCTCAGTTTTGTGATCTGTAACAGTTAAGTGGTGGCAATACCTGCCCAGCAGGTTGTTGTGGGGATGAGGCATAGATGAGAGTCTGGAGCAGCCCGCTACAGTGAGCATGCAGTGCATGTGGGCCCTTAGCCACTAGGTGGACATTGTATGGAGACTGAACCTCACAGGCCCCTAGTTTCCATGAGTTGTAAATTGATGGCTTTGCACATAGATCCACCTATTGTATGAACACTCAGAAATACCCTAAATGTTACAGGAAAAATTAGCCACAAATGCACACTTTTGGAAATTTGCTATGCTTTTGACACATCTTAAAAATTAAAGAAATAACTTTATGAAGGTAAAGAGGTACTGAGAATAAAGGCGCTAAACTCATTTGTATGTTGCCTGACATTTGGCCTCCTATGTGCGTCTTCTCTTCCCTCTCTATTGTTTGGCAGAATTTTAGAAACCCTTAAAGATCTGCAAGAAACATTAGTCCTAATTGCCGCAGGTCACACTGTCCTTCTGCTGTTTCCTGATGTTATCTTTTTCTCTCTGCATTGAAGTATGTCAGACTTGAAATACAAAGCAAGGGGTTAATTGGATTCTCTGCCTTCTTTTCCCTTGAAGGAGCCCTTCCAAGGCCAAGGGTGCAATGCTGAGTGATGTCACCCCTGAAAACTAGGAGGCTTCAGTTTCCTCACCTGTAAAATAAAGGCTCTGTCTGGCTTATTGTACTTAGCATAATACTCTCAATATCCATCCACCCATTTTGCAGATGGCAATATTTAATCTTTTTTAATGGCTGAGTAGTTTTCCACTGTATGTAGAAAAAGATAAAAACTGTCTGATTTCACTCAGATGTGGGGTATAAAACAAGAAGCGAAAAATGAACAAATGAAATAACCACACAAACAAAATAACAGACTCATAGATACAGAAAACAGAATGGCGGTTACCAGAGGGGAAGGCTGGTGGGGAGGGCAAATTGAGTAAAAGGGGTCAAATATGTGGGGATGAAAGGAGGCTAGACTTTAGATGGGCAGCACACAACGTGATACAGACATCACATGATAAAGTTGTACCTTGAAATTTATAGAGCGTTATAAGCTAATGTCATCCCAATAAATTTAGTAAAGAAACGAGGGCCCCAGACCCCCGATAGATTTAAATTAATTATATTTTCTAATATCATTTTCAGTCTCTCAGAAACCTTCAGAGGAAGATTCTGTGACTGGTTTTCTTTTTACTGAATCTCAAATTCTGGTTATGCTTTTAGGTGTTTCCATTAAGCTTTTCATTCCTTGCTTTCTGTGGACCTTCGTTTGTATGCTGTGGACATGGTGTTCACTTCTCATGGCATATTACTGCTACTTTAGCTAATTATTTTCATGAGTTATAAATATTCATGCATGCTGGTTACGAGAAACTCTTCAGAGCAAAGCATCAGGATAAAACTATTTCTTAACAGTTCTTTTTGCTTTTATAAGGAAGATCACTACTATAATATATGAAAACATACTATTTAGCTTAGAAGTATATTTTTCCATGAATAACATCAACTGGTGATCCAAGAATATCCATATTTTTCATTCTAGTGGTTTCAGGTAAGGGGCCCCTACCAAAGTATGTTTTATGGCAACAGAAAAGGCAGAGTTGCCTAATAATTTAAGAAAATTTTGGTCAAGTAATATACCTAATTTGAGAAAAACTGACTTATCATGACAATTGAAATGTATAAAATGCATGCAATAAACTAGCCAAGTCTTAAACATATAAAACTTTAATTATAGATAAAATGACTTAGGAACATTTTGTGTCATTTAATAGAATTTTGATGAGCAAACGGATTATTATTTTAATTTTATGAAGTGAACTATTTTTACCATTGTAAGCAAAATAGATTTGAGGCCAAGTACTAAAAACTAATGGAATTGGATAAAGGTCTTTTTCTCCCAGGTGTGGCTGAAGCAAACAATGAGGGCTCAGAAGATAAGATGTAAGAGGTTACTAAACATAAAACTAGTCAGATAAATTTGAGTGATCTGATAAATCACTTTCCTGGTTCAGAAAATGCTATCGTTTTTATGTCTTCAGGATAACACAAGTGGGATCCACTTAAACTGAGAGATATATCCTCACTGAAGGAATTTTTTGTTCTTTTCTCAAACATATGATAACTATGAAGCATAAAATGCAGAGGTGACATTATTTTCCTGTTTCCGTCCTGATTTGGATAACAACTGAGTAAATGTTCTCTTTGATCTCTGAGCATTGCATATATTGTGTTGATGTGGGATGAGACATTGATATAAAAATCATTTCCATTGTTAATATTCTGATCTCAGTAGGATTAAGCATGGAAATTTGAGTTCTCTGGATACTGTGTTTCTCTCTGGATGCACTGTCAGTTGAGAGTAAGCAAACCTAACTGAAATCTCAATGTTCTTCATCAAACATGGCCAATGTAACAACTTCTGAGTCTGGAGGATCTAAGTATAGCCGTTACTAAAGTACTACTGTTATATATAAATATATACATACACATATGTGCATATATATAAAATATAGTCTGTCCAGAAAGTATCCAGCCATGTACTATGAAAAACAGAGGTATTTATTGAAGGAGACATAAGATGCAAGAAACATTGTTCAAAGGACAATGATGCCTCAGACCCCTTCAAAGTAGGTACCTTGGGACCTCACACAGTTCTCCCAGTTGCCATCAGCTGCCCCATTGTATTTTCTAGAATCTCATCGATGGTCTGAAATTTCTTCCTTTCAAAACTGATTTTAGCTTGGGGAGAAGGTAGAAGTTGCGGGGTGCCAAATCTGGGCTGTAGGGAGGCTGAGTCACCTGGGAGATTTGACGGTTTTCCAAAACCCTCCGCACGAGACATGACGCATGAGCAGGTGCTTTGTTGTGATGAAGCTGCCAGCTACCAGTTGCCCATATCTTCAGCCTCCTGAATTATACAAATAGTTTCCGCGGTGGAATGTTCAAGCTTAATGCAAAATTTGATGCGGATTCATTGCTCTACTCGGTCATTTTGAATGCGACAGCCACAGAGCACACATGATCACTCCATGGCATCTACCACCCCCACTGAGTAGTACAGCCCTTTGTGTGTGTGTGTATGTATGTATGTGTGTGTACACACATATGAAGATAGATGGGGGAACGGAACTATGTATTTTTTCTGTTGTTCACTTTATATCTGTGGAGGAATGTGACCTGAAGAACTATAATATGCAGCACTGCAAGTGAGGGGTACTTACAGGAAGCCATGCTTGCGTAACACCTCTGCATGCTGGGATGTGCCAGGGTTTGGGTCTCTAATCTGTTTTTTGTCACTCAGTTCCTTGGGTTCTCATCCTTTCTCATGGCTTTGAAACGATCCACACACTGTTGACTCTACAGCTTCGATCTCTCCCCTGAAATCCAGACTCAAAGTTCAACAACCAAGTCCATATTTTCATTAGATAAGCACCTGAAACATAACATGACCAAAAGGGAACTTTTGATTTCTCTCAGACCTAGTTCTGTTTTGCTTTCCTCTCTGTAAATGATACCCCTCCACCTAATTGCTCAAGCCAGAACCACAGGAGAAATCCTAATGGACTCTGCTCTTTCTCCTCCTGCTCATATCCAGACCATCAGCAAAAGGGTTAGCTCTGCCTCCCGCTGCACCCAAACCCTAAGACTCTCACCTTCCCACTTACCCCTTCATTCACGCCCCTTTTCTTCTTCCTGGACTTTAGCATTAGCTAAACTGTCCCTGCTCAAATTCTTGTCTCCTCCATTTTATTCATTGCACAGCAACCACATTAAGCCTTTAAGAAGTCCATCAGATGGTGTTTCTCTTTACCTTAACTCCAGAGAATAGAACCTAAATCTCTATTTTTGGTCTGTAAGGCCCAAAAATGATCTGGCACTGAGCCTCCAACCTTATATTCGACCCCATCCTTTCCTCACATTAAGGACATAGGATTCCATGTTTTTTCTCAGGCTGGGTACATTTCCTAAAAGGCTTTGATCCTCACTGTTTCCTTTGCTTTTTGCCTTCCTTCCATTAAATCTCTACTCCAACCAGCGCCGGCCCCCGGGGATGATTCTGTGACCATACTGTCTGATACAGCACCTCCATGATCCTTCGTTTCCTGACCCAGAGTTATAGTTTCATAGTACTTGCCAGTACATTATACCACTTCCCCTCTTTATTTTCATTTTTCTTTTCTTTTTACTTGCTTTTTGTCTATATCATAAGTTGGAAGCTTTTTCTGTAAAGGACCAAGCCATGATCATTTAGGCTTTGTGGCCCATGAGGCAAAATCAAGCTACTGCTCATCAAAAGGCATATTGTCACACACACACACACACACATACACACACACACACACACACACGCCCTTTGCATTTTAAAATGTGAAAACTCTTCTCAGTTTATGGGACATCAAAAAATGGATGAGAAAAAGAATTTAGCCCCATGGGCCATAGGCTGATGACCCTTGGTTTTTATTACTCAATAGAAAGTAAGAAAGTAAGTGCCATTATGGGAGGGACTTTGAAAATTTATTTAATCAGTATTTTAGTGGCACTTAGAAAACAGAGGCTCAAAGAAGCCACAATAAATATGTTGAAAATCTAAGGAAACCATGCTAAAAGAAGTTAAAAGTGTGACAAAAATGACTCACTAAATAGAGAATATCAATAGAATGATAAAAATTAAAAAGGCAATTGGATTTTCTGGAATTAAAAATAAAATAACTGAAATAAAATATCCACTAAAGGGAGTCAACGGTAGATTTAAATTTGTCAGCATAATCAGTAAACTTGAAGATAGATCAATAGATATTATGAAAACTGAAGAACAAAGAGAAAAAGAATAGAAAAAGATTAACACAGCTTCAGATAAATGTAGTATACCAATAGGTGTACCAATAGAAGCATACTGTGACTCCAGAAAGAGAGCACACAGAAAAAGAAAAAACATTCAAATTAATGGCAAGTAACCTGACCAAGTGGTTCAGTAATTGTAGCATCTCCTGTACATTAAAAAGTTGCAAGTTTGATTCCTGGTCAGTGCACATACCTAGGTTGTAGGTTTGATCCCCGGTTGGGGCACATGCAGGAGGCTGCCAATCAATGTTTCTCCCCTACGTCAATGTCTATCTGTCTGTCTCTCTCTCTCCTCTCCACTTTCTAAACATATCCTTGGGCATGTTTTTATGGGTAAAAGCAGCAATAATAAAGTTTCACAAATTTCCGTCTTTCTATAAAAATAATGATGGTGAGAATTTTTCCCAATCTGATGACTCCAAAAATTTAAAAGAATTCAAGTAGGATAAATGTGAAGAGATTCGTACTGAACCTCATTGCAGTAAAACTGCTGAAAGCCAATCACGAGGAGAAAAACTAGAAAACAGCAAGAGAAAAATGTCTCATCATACACACAGGAAGCCTGACAGGGCTAACAGCAGAGTTCTCATAAGAAACAACAGAGGCCAGAAGGCAGGGGGATGGTGTGTTCAAAGCACCTGAAGGAGAAAAAGTGATCAGCCAAGAAACTCATGTTAAGAAGATAAATAAAGCAAATTCGGTAAATATATACTTGTTCTTCTTTCTTCCCTCAGCTCTTTAAAAGACATAAAATGATATACAATAATAATCATAACAAGGTATTTTTGACATTCTAACATAGATTTATAGGTATAACACACAATAATATCAAGAATCAATGCAATAGTTATTTTTGCATGCAACAATTAATAGTAAACAAGGGAGAAGATTAAGTAAAAATTGAGAATGTAATCCTGAATTTCATATGGAAACACAAGTGGTCCAGAACAACCAAAACTATACTGAAAAAGAATAACAAATTTAAGGACTAACCCTTCCTGGTTTCAAAACTGCCTGTAAAACAGTATTAATCAAGAAAGTGTGGCAATGGCATAAGGACGGAAATATTAATCAATGTGATAGAATTGAAAGTCCACAAATAAACCTTCACACTTACAGCCAATTGATTTTTGATGAGTGCCAAGATAATTCAATGAGAAAAGAACACTGTCTTCATTAAATGGTGCTGTGACAACTGAATATCCACATTAGAAGAATGAAGTTTGACCCTTACCTCACACCATTTACAGAAATTAACTCAAGCTTGCTAAGAACTTAAATGTAAGAGCAAAAGCTAGAAAACTCGTGATAGAAAGCATTGCATAAATCTTCATGACATAAGATTAAACAAGGTTCCTTAGATATGACACCAAAAGCACAATAGATAAATTGGACTTTACCAAAATTGAAATCTTTCATACTTCAAATGAAACTATCAAGATAGTGAAAAGAGAACTCACAGAATCTGAGAAAATATTTGCAAATCATATATCTGAGAAGGGACTTGCACCTAGAATATATTTTTAAAAACCCTTAAAAATCAATGATAAAAAAACCAAAATACTCCAAGTAAAAATAACAAAAAGGACCTTAATATACCATTTCTCCAGAGATAACACACAGGTGGTCAATACACACATAAAAAGATGCTCATCATTTACAACCTGGGAAATGCAAATTAAAACCACAATTAGATAAAACTTTACAGTCACTAGGATGACTGCAATGAAAAAGAAAGTAGCAGATGTTGATGAGGATGCAGATAAGTTGGAATCCTCGTACACTGTCGGTGGGAATGCCAAGTCATGCCCCTGCTTTGGACAACAGTGTGGCACTTCCTCAAAAGGTTAAAAATGAAGTTACCATGTGAACCAGCAATGCTATTCCTAGGTATCCACCTAAGAAAAATAAAAACATATGCCCACACAAAAACTTCTGCATGATTGTTCATAATAGCCAAAAAGTAGTAACAACCCAAATTTCTAAGCTCGTTCTCATAGGAATCTGCTGTCTCCTTATTTCCTCTCATTGGCAATGATCTTCCCTCTGTAACAGAGAAATCGACATTTCATGTGTCAGAAAAACAAAACCTTGCCTGACCCCATGTAGGAACTTCTCTTTATCTAGTTTTATGTCATACTACTTATTAACATTTGTCAATAAATATTAACCTCATCAGTCACCATTGATCGTCATCATCATCGTCAAACTTTTTCCCTCAGAAATCATTGTTACGTTGCATGGCTCTCTGCAGTAGTTGGATGCTATGTAACTGTCTTTTTTTTTCTTCTGTCCCCACCCAAACAAAGGCAGTTTCTGCTTTCTGAGACTGGTGTTTGTGTGGCTGAGCTTCTCCTATTCCTTAAAATTGGGGGTAATAATGCTGGAAATAATGTTTTACAGCACTGACTGTGTAAGGAGAAAAATAGATTTAAGTCGGACATGGGCCCCGTTAGAAACAGGAAACCTGAAGGCTCCCCCCAACTGTGAGCCCAGAGTCTGGGCGCCTCCCAGCCTGCGTCTCCATGTCCTTGCCCCATATACACTCCGGTGTGGCTGTTGCTGTTCTAGATGAAACGATGACTAGAGACTGTAAAAGGTATTTCTTTAAAAAATTCAGTTCTGTAGAGCCTTATGGAATAGGAGTCAATATAGGAAGAAAGTGGGGTGGACTGAGGAAACATCTTCCCATATATTAAGTGATACTGAACAATTCCTTGGGAACTGAAATCACTTCTCTTTTGTCTACGGGACGGTTGACCTGGGAGAAGTGTTTGCATAAAAAAATGCTACCGGAGAGTTGCTCTGTGGAAAATGGACAGTTCCTTGGCGATGGTCTGGCAAGGGCATGGCCTGCAGAGGGTAACGGTGTGTGGGCTCCTTCCAGCAGCTTTGCAGCCTCCTCCTCATTGTGGACCATGTACCTGCCTGGGTGACCAGCAGGGGGAGTCAGCCCAGGCCCCAGGGGCGGGGTGGGGGGGTCCTGATTTGGAACCCAGCATCTTCTTTACAGCCATTTGCCTGCAAGAATGTAGAGGGAATGATGTAAAAAGTACAATCTTTAAAAGGCTACCCCTTCTAGTAAATAAATTGCATGTCCATTAATAACTATACCCTCCCACCTCCACTTCTCTTAAAAGTCATTTCAACCTGCCCAGGTTTCTCGCTCTGAGCAGGAGATTTACAAACATTTATCAGACATAAAAGCTGATCGACAGAACTAAGAAAGGTCAAAGTTTTAAATCATTCTCTGATTACAGCTGTAGGCACTTCCATTACCTTTTTCATTAAGCAGTGACATGTATAAAAATATTGAACCATGTACATTAGGGGGGACGGGGAAATATAGAAAAAGAGAGACTGATGGAAAAGACTGACTAAAATTGCAATTTCTTTCACAAAATAAAAATCCAGCTTTCCGGTATTAACCATAAACTGTTTTTGGCCTTCACCCTTTTTGAAGGTGTGAACAAATAATGAACATTGTAACAATACAGAAAAAGACGTCTTTTATCTACCCTTGAAGGTAGGATACCTTTCGGATATGCTATTTGAAAATTCACAGTACTTTATTTACTTAATTATTATCAGTGTTAATGATGAAAAGAAACCTTTGCAGAATGTTCTGCATAATTTTATCTGTTTCTAGTCATTTATTTTATTAGATTAACCTCATCGTACATACAAGGAGATCAAAGAGGCCGTACATAGGTCTCAGTGGCTGATAGTTGAAGGTAGCTCTTTGGATCCTGACTTTAGTCTGTTAAACACGTATATGTCTAAATCAAGAGGGTGACTCTTGCTGTGGGTTCTTTAGGAATCCCTTGGAATTATTACTTCCCTTCATTTCTAGAAAAAAATCTCCCTGCCAACCTTCATTGTTATATAATTTCTTCAGTGAACTTAGTAGACAAAGCCATAAAATACCATCCAGAGTGAAAATTAAAATGTAAAAAAAAAGAAAGAAAGAAAAAGGGAAGGAGATTTTAGAATGGACAGGAAGAGGAACTTCCAAGATTCTGAGTCCTTTCCACATTACTGTGTGTTGGGACTGATGTTGGCTTTACAATAATCCCCCTGCACCCATTAGGGCTGTGGGTGTAGACAGGGGAGGGTTGGCATGCAAGTGCGAAGTAATGGTAGCTCTGTTAACAGGTTTATTTTTAAACTAAGTATAATTACTAAGAAATTTAGATTTTAAAATATTTCTTTCTCTGTTTTCTTCTGTTTTCGACGACATTTCCCGTAAGCCAGGCCTGGAGCGTGGACTCCGGAGCTGGCCAGCCCAGCCTCGGTTTTGGCCCTTTTCTGAGATGTCAGGCACGTTACTCTTTGTTGAAACTTCCAAGATGCAAAAATGAGAACGGTAATCATCCATATCCCATGTTGCAGCGTTGAGTGAGGATTAAATTTTTAAAAAGAAATGAGGGTTTCACTCTTTTCCTGGCGCACAGAGCTATAAAAATTGGAGAGTTTATTATCCTTTAGATATTCTAAACCTGCCCGATTATTTACAACACGAGGATGCCATCAGAAATATCTGCTGATCGATTCAAGCAAAAATCACTTCAGACGATTTTCTGCAATTGAGACTGATTATTTTCATATGCTTAACAAGTATAAAATATTTTCATGTGGACTTTTCCTATCAAAAGAGACATGAAGTTTCAAAAGTTATCAATTCTTATCATCACTCAGGACGAACAGATCTTGGCTCCTGGGAGTGGAACCAGTTTGTGGGGCAAATTCGGAGTTCAGTTTTGGATTGAAGTGTGAAGGGTTTCTTAGAAATCCAAGGGGAAGTGTTGAGAAGGCAATTAGAGCTGTTAAGTCTGGAGTTTAGGGTCATGGGCCGGGCTGAAGATGTACATTTGAGAGTAGCCAGCAGATCAGTACTAGTGAAGATTCTGAGATGGGACACAGCCATCAAGGGACCCTGGCAGACAAGGAGGTCTCGGCAAGGGGCACGGAGGAGCGATGACGTCTGTGGCAGCAGGGTGGTGCTCAGAGCGCCAGCTATCTGCAGAGCTTCAGGAAGAAGGTCTGTGTCCTTACCAAGAGCCGTCCTCGTAGGGCAGCGGGGGAGTAGACCTCTTTGCAGCGGGTTCAACACAAACGAGAGGAGACGCTGGGGAAAGCGTATGGAGTTACTCTTTGGGGGAGCTTTGCTGCATAGAGAACCAAGGAAGAAAAGTAGGGTTCAGGGAGGGTTATTTTAAGCATGGAAGAAAGAACTGCTCATGTGTCCACTGTTGAATGATCCAGCAGAGAAGGGAAAATGGGTGTAAGAGAGGCACATGGTCTGCAGGAGCCACATCTTTTGAGTGGAAAAGAAGCCATACATTCTACTGTGCACATGAGGGTGGAGCACACACAGGAGTGGAGGACTCTTCAGGACTTACAGGGGGATGTGGAATTCACAGGCATAGATGCCGGCAGGTGGTTATCTTTCTTACTTTTATTGGTGGTATGTGTGCCCCTGGCTTCCCATTTTATGAGTTTATCACTTCCTTATGCTCCTTGATTTACCTATCTTTGTGCCTCCGCACACCCCACTTCCTCCCCTGCCACTCACACAGACACAGAGAGTGCAACGTGCAGGCAGTCAGCAAACATTGCTGACACTGAAGACGCGAATGCTGAGAGAAATGCGATTGCCCAGATACTGACATTGGTAGTTTCATAAGTAACCTATGAAGTTTTGAAATAGAGAAAAGTGGAACCAAACCTTGAGACATAAAATGGTTGTTTAGGAAAAGAAAACAAGCAAGTACTGCCGATTGACAGTTGTACATTTCTGAAATAGGTGCTGGGAGATAATGGCTGAAACATACATGTTTCCAGCAAATTTTAAAAGCACTTCTAGATCCCTCGTAGGCTTTAGAGACTGAGCTATGATGTGGGATTGATGCACCCACAAAATACCCCCCGGCTCTTGTCTCAGTGGGAGCCCCAGTGATGTTGCCTGTGTCTCAGGGCTGGAACCTAGGGATCCAACAGAAACTGCACATTGATGGTGTCCAGGGGAGAGTCTACGTTGGTGGTGGTTCACTGGGTGTCTTTGTTACTTTTATTGTTATTTCTGAATATTTTTAGGACCCGTTAACGGAGCTATAAGAAAGCATAGTTCCCAGAGTAACTACGTGCTATTTATAATGACGTTTATCAGGGGTTAGGAATTGTAGAAAAACAAAGCAAAGTCCCACCCAGCTGTGTCTGATCCTTCCTTGGGAGCTGAGCAGTCTGAGTCCCAAGGATCCCTCTGCCACCCACGAGCTGTGTCTTGCACATAAAAAAGCTGTGTCTTTCTCCCATGCTTAAAATAACCCTCCCCGAACCCTACTAAGGGGTATCTGTGATGTTAATATGAAAGGCACTTAGAACAGAACCTGGCCCAGAGAAAACCCTCCACAAAGGTGAGCTACTGTAATTTGAAACTCTTTCTTAAACGTTTTGCACTGACTAGATACCAATTCTAAGCTCTTAAAATATCTAGGCATGTTTCAAACAAGAGTCATCAGTCGATTCCAGGTAATAAGGCACACGGGGAGGATCAGTTGGGCAATATCGTTCGTTCACTAAATAAGAATATTGAACAGAAGAACTATATATGATTGCCAATATTTTTAGCCTCTCACATCAAAGTGAATGCAGTCTCTGCATCATCGAAGTAGCCAGGCAGTCCAGCACCCTTTCCCACCTCACAGCGCCTGGAGGGCCAGCGTGCCGACCTCCAGAAGGCAGTGTTTTGTCACTTCATGACAAAAGCAAGATGGTACCAGATACGATGCAATTCCTTGTGACTAAGGCGATGTGCGATAGGCATCCTTCAGAAGCAGGGGTAACAGAGTTCACTGGGTCCCCATATAGTGAAGAGGAAGACAAGCACCTGGTTGGAGGGGCCGCAGTCTTCTGTGCCGGACCTGTCAAACCTCGACCATGTGTGAATGGCGTACGTCACCCAATGAACTTGCAGAGGAGGTGGGAGCCCACGGTAGGACTGGACGGGAAGGGACCGGGGAGGGTTGAAAATCAGTGAGGCTAATCGAGCTCTTGCCTCCCTTGTCATGGGCCTTTGCTATGGATGTGTTGAGCAGGGCGAAACCTCCAGGAAGAAAGGAGGAGCTGTGTGCTGGGAGACTCTGCTCTGAACCCTAGCCACCGTGGAGGACTGGGCAGTGAGGCACGGGACAGCGGGCAGTGGCTCTCCGTGCCGCCCGTGCCTCCCCTTTCTGTCTGTGTTCGCCCTATCTCCCCCTGTGCTCACATGGACACGTCGTGCGCTTTCTTTAAACCAGTAAGCAAAGGGTTCAATTGAACTATGTTCTTTTATTCTTATCTTTTCCTCCTAAGGTTTCAGCTCACACAAAGGGTTAATGATGTAAGTTCTTGACTCAAGGACAAAACAAAGGCCCAGCCTGTGCCTCCGAAATTACCCCTTGGCATGAAGCGGCAGGGCAGGGCTCAGAGTGTCCGCTCAGATGTGCGCAATCCAGGCTTTTGCTTTGCTCCCTCAGCCGAAAATCAGATGCCAAAATTCCCGACAAATACTTTTCCTGCAAAGTCATAAGACCCTGCAAAGGGGGCAGCAGAGACATCCGTGGTGTGATGCAGCTGCCCAGCAGCCCCTCCGGGCCGAGAGGAGGAACCACGCATTGGAAGTGAGTGCCTGTGACATTCAAGTCCCCGATCTCCAGGCGCAGTGACACCCCTGCCTTCCTAGCGTCTCCGGTGGTGAATATGGGGGTCTCTCCCCTTAGACATAAGCCCTCTTCCAGCTTTAAAGGGTCAGACTTCAACGCCCGTCAGCCAAGGACTTTTCTCAGCATGGTGATGTTCATTCGGACCCAGAAAATGCACTGACCCCAGAATTGCTCCACGCCCCTGGGAGCAAAGCAGGAAGTAGCAGCATTCCCTTTCCTCACCCAGACTTTCCATTTCCAGATGTCTCTCTTCTGTCTCCAGACTTTCCTCAGGAGCAGATTCCTGTAACCCCTCTTCTTGAGGTGTTTTCATCCTTGGGCTGTGCTGTTCTATGCTCTGTTCACGTCGTTCTTTCTAGGACCAATTTCATTTGCCTCTTTACCAGTGAAGAAAACTATTTACTGCAACACTTCTGCTGAGAACACAAAGCTAGGGAACAAAACCATTAGTTTTTGTTCATTGTAGCACATTACTCAGGGCTCTTCAGAGAAACAGGATCAGTAGGATATGTGTACGTGTGGAGAGCTTGGTTTCACGGCAGTGGTCCGTATGGCTATTATGGAGACCGGCAAGTCCCAAATCTGCAAGGTGGGCTGGCTTGATGGAGACCCAGGGGAGAGCTAGTGATGCCGTTCAGGGTCCAAAGGCTGCTGCTGCAGAATTCCTTCTGCTTGGGGAGGTTGCTCTTTGTTCTAATGCAGGCCATCAACTGATCGGATGAGGCCCACCCACACTGTGGAAGGTATTCTGCTTCACTCAGAATCGACCTACCTCAGTGTCAGTCTCCTCCATAAACACCCTCACAGAAACATCCAGAATAATGATTGACCTCTGTGGGTCCAGCCAACTTGACACGTAAAATTTACTATCATACTGAGTTTTCTTGGTGCTTCAGTTTAAAACACCAAGATGCATTTTATGCAAAGAGAATCTTCGGAAAATTAGATATTTCAACATGCTAATCACTCAGATTCTGAGATGAAAGAAACAAGATATGCCATCGGCATTAACTTCGCTTGTCAGAATAGGTGCAGTTTTCTTTATTCTGTAGCTGTTCGCTCCGTTCAATTCAGTCAGTCCCAGATAAATAATGTGTAATTATTTAGCTCTCTCCAACACTGTGTAATTTAAGATGAGGTTTGACATAAACAAAAGCGTCTTCTTTGTGTGTGAGTATATGTGTGTGTTCTATTCAAGAGTCTTATAAAACCCAAATTACTGTACCGAGCTGGGTATGTCATCACTTGTCAGCAACATGGGGATGAAAATGAAAGCAGTCTGGTAAAATTGATACCAAAATCATTGTTGTTTCTCTGTAAACGTGCTGGAGCCCTCTAGCAGTTGGTGTTGCAATCTGTGGCTGTGCGGTTTACCAGAGTTGTGCTTGCCAGTTCGTCCTCAGTATCCATGGCTTGTAAGAGGACACTTGTGGGAGTGGGACATTGAGTTCTAAGGATGAATGCCGCCTCCACGATGAGCCAGCTTTACCAGAGCGATCCAACTTGCAGGAAATGGCTTCATTCATCTAATCAGCATCCACAAAAGCAGAATTTTCTGAGTACTTGGGAAAGTCACCTTCAGGTTTAGCCCGGTTACACACTCTGTGCAGGTGCTCATAGAGGGCCTTCACCGACATTCTACCAGCTTTCCAGACTGGTGCGTGAAATTAATTGGATCTGATGGGCCTAAGTAAGCACAGTCATCAAATATGGAACTACTTACGTAAGTGCGAATGCTTACCTTCCAGGCCTCTTGTCTTCACTACAATTTGCTTTTGTGTTCCCATGTCTAGGCTTTTCAACAGAGACAGCGGTAGCTACGACAGTGCAGCAGCAGGGTACAGGGAGAATGGGGGTGGGGCAAGACCTTCACGGCAGGTGCGCCTCAAGCGTTAGGCCACCGCTGCTGCCTGCAGAGCCCGCTGACCTGCAGCTCCCAGGCGCGCAGATCTGCCTCCTCACCTCTGAGCCTACCATCTCTCTTTCTGCGCCCCTCTAGCCAACCCCAACTCCTCATCAACCTGGCTGACGCCGATAGCCTCTACTGCGGTGTCACTGCCAGGGAAACCACCCCAAGAACAATAGCAGTCAGCCACCCAGCAGAAGTATTATAGCAGCCTGTACCGGTCTCTCCCAGCGTTGCCTGTGAAACCCCACACTGATGTTTAACGCCTATATCAACTTTATGATAGTCAGCCATACCCAGTGACCTGTGTACTCTCTGCCGCATAGTGGGCCCAATACATAGCCCCCTCATTGCTCTGCCTGAGATCAGAATGAACTGATCTATAGACAGAAGTCAGACAGATGGAGATCAGAATTCCACCTTTGTTACTGATGATGCTTGGCTTGGATCTGGCCCCATACACTATAAGTCAGTCAGCTCCAGTCCCTGGTGGAGCTAAACACTTTGCAGGCACCCCTGCTGGGAAAGCTTAGGGCAGTCAGGAACAGACAAAAAAAAGAAGAAGTGTGGGACCTAAAAGGACAAGGAAAGGAGGAGCTGTACCGTGCATACTCAGATCCTTCTCCTCTGAAGAGTGAGAGGCATGGTCAGGAAAAGGGTGTTAACCTAGCTTGGCTCCCTTCCCACGTGGATTAGTTAGGGCTCTTCAGGGAAACACACAATCAACAGGGCATGTGCATTTATACAGAGAGAGAAATTTATTTTCAGGAATTGGCTTATGCAGTTGTGGGGGCTGGAAAGTCCAAACTGTGTAGGGCAGGTCAGCAGCTTAGAGATTCAGCTAAGAGTTGATATTTCAGCACTGAATCTGAAGGCTGAAAGCTCAGGCAGAATATCTGTGGCAATTTGGAGGCATAATTTGTTCTTTTTTCAGAAAACCTCAATGTTTACTCTTAGAGCCTTCAACTGATTAGATGAGACCCACCTGCATTATGAAGGTCAGTCTGCTTTACTTAGAATGAACTAATTGTAAATGTTAATAACATCTTTAAAAATATCTTTATAGCAACAGCTAGACTAGTTTTGGGGCAAACAACTGGCCATCACACTCTTGCCAGTTGACACCTAAAATTAACTATCACAGCATGGAAACAGAAGGGGGCCACGGGGGTAGAAGGTGAGGAGGCGCCCTTTTGCATGCTCGTAGAGGCAGAATTCAGCACCACAGACCCTCGTAAATATTCACCGCGTGGACAACTTTCCCCAATCCCAAAGCAGCATATTTTAAAAAATCTTTTCCTGCTACTCGAGACCCAATAAAGGGTGATTTGGGCAGAGGACTTAATGTCTTTAAGTCTGTCTTAATGTCTAAATAGCTTTAACTGTACATACTTAAGGGTAAAAAAATTCAACCATGTGCTTTGATACGTATATTTTTTATTTTTAAAATATATATGTAAATATGTATGTGTATTATAAAGCACAAATTAGGGGTAAGGGAAGATGATAATGAAAATAATATTTTAAATTATTTGTATTGTATTAGTTCAAAAATACATTAGACCCTTTAATATTTTGTTAAAAGCATTATGATGGCATATGCTTCATTGCTTAAGAAATTTTTGATTAACACTTTGCAATCAAATGCTTTTAAGTTCTGCACTTAAGTTTAGTTTATTCTGACACTTGCTTTAGGAACCAAATGATTCCAATGAGAAAATGTTCTGTGATTGGGTCTCTAAATCATGATACTCATTTTTTAATGCTGTCTGTACTCAGGCAGAGGTTTTTGATGAAATTCAGCTGTAAACTCTCCATCTTTTTTCATGATGTCAATCTGTTCTCACAAATCAAATAAAATGTACTGCTTTTTTATTTTTTAGCAGATGGGCTCAAGATGTACTGAATCTTCATTTGGGAGATTTTTATCTGAATTTTAAAATTCAGTTTCTAAGGAATATAAGTATTCATATATGAGAGTTTTTATGTTGTTTTGGCAAGGAAATCACAAGAGAGATTTCTAAGTACCTGCTTTTCAAATGGTTTCTCGATAGCATATGTTCTTATAAAAAATTATTTCTCCCTCATGAGGAAAATAACAGCCTTACTTTGAAAAAATAGATGTGTGTATGTTCAAAAATATCTCTTAGCTAGTGTAATATTAGAAGTTCTTTGCCATGGTAGGAAAGATTAACAAATTTGGACTCCATTAATTTTGGCCAAAACAAAACAAAGAAACAAAACTCCTCTTTAAGTTTAATGACTTTTGATACTATGCACAGGATAACCAGAAAACTACTGTGTAGTGTGGAAGTGCATCACATTCTGAAGTTTTATACAGACTCTCTATAGAATTAACCACACAGAGAACATTCCAGAGCATGTGCATCACCACTTGTTGCAATGTGCCATGAGTTAACACACCAGAGAGGGCGCCAACTACAGCGCTCTGCTCAGGAAGCCCACGCTTTCTGCTGGTGTGCCCTCTCTTGTAGCTGATACCTGCGTGTCAGTAGTCCCCTGGAGAGGGCGCCACTGTCAACCAAGATATTAAAAAGCTGGATGTCTTTCTAGCTATTAATTTTAAAAGATAAGCATAAATAGAATTTATAATGTTCTCTTTACACACCCTGTTCTAGAGAAGCCTTATTGCCAACCCAGCTTAGAAATCACCACAGCACCCTCTTAGGGAGCCTGGTGTGTCCCACTTTTATCTATTTGGGTACATTTTATTAAGTAATCACATTAAATAAGTGTTAGCAGAGGCAAGATGAGTAGCAGATGTCAAGCCAAGAATGTCCCCTGGAAACTTATCCTGGGTCTGAAGTTCATGTTCTGTCACTCAAGGCTGCGTCTTACTGATGTAGCCCGGGGACGGGGACCGAAGAGCAGCGCCGTCAGCAGAGAAAATCCGCTCTCGTGCTCATGACCATGACCACAGCGTGAGCTGCACCCCGCTTGTGTTCACTGACCCTTTCGCAGGCCCAGCGCCACCACTGGTGCACACTTCTTATCTGTACCCATAAGTTTCCTTTCCAAGAGCTCCAGGTCCACTGGTTCCATATCCATATCTTTATATATAGGAATTAGCTACCTATTGCTGCTATAAGAAATCACTACAAACTTTATGGCTCAAAACGACACATATTTATCATTACAGTTTCAGTGATCAGAAGTCTAAAATGGGTTGGCAGATCGCTTTCCTTCTGGAGTCTATAGAGGAGAATCTCTTTCCTTGCCTTTCCTAGCGTTAAGAAAAAAATGATAAAAGACAATGTAGGTGGTACAAACAACCTTGAACACTTCATAAAGTCGTCTCCATTCGGAGAACTGCAAAATGAGGCAGAAGTCAGGAAGATGTTACAAAATAGAGAATAAGGGAGAGAAAAATAGAGAATATCTGATTGGCTGGGGCAACATAGTCTAACCTTGTTTGGAGCAAGAAGGGACAAGGAGGTAAGTATGAAGCCCAGGGCTGGCTTGGTGTTTGAGGAACTGCTGACTGGATAGACCGTGTTTCAGGGCTGAGGGATTGGCTGTCTTCCGGTCCATCCCTCTGCTTCCATCATCACATGACCTTTTCTCTCTTTGACCTTGTCTTCCTCACTTGAGTCCTGTGATAATACTGGACCCGACTGGGTATTTCAGGGTAATATCCTCATCCCAAACCCTTTTCTTCATCACATCTGCAGAGTCCCTTTCTTCTAGTAAGTTACCCTGTTCACAGGTCCTGGGCAATAGGATGTGGACATCCTAGGGAAGCCGTTATTCAGCCTACCACAAATGGCCTCATCACTTTCGTGAGTAGCCATCAGTCAAGTAGTAACATAAAAGTTGTTGGTCCGCCACACACATACACCAAAAAGAACAGAAAAAGACTAAGATTTTAGGGACAAAATGATGGAGTCAGAGGGATAATAGAACTCCTTAGGTTAGGTTATAATTGTTTCCCAATCAAGCAAATGTTCACAATTTAGGCACAGTCAGTACTCTGGAACCAAGGGGCTGTTGGCAAATACATGTCTCCCATTTCAAGGGCACAGGCAGAAACGCAGCTGAGACTCCTTCCTCCAGCTGTCGCAAGTGCAGAGAACAGCTGCTACCACCCTCTCCCCCTCCGCATGGCGTAGCTGCTGCCAGCCTCCGAGGAGCCTGGTCCCTCCGTCCCCAGCTCTCCCAGCAGACGGATGCCTTATTGCCTCCTGGTACCCGGCCATGGAGCAGGCAGCCCTGAACCACAGCTGTAGTGCTTTCTGTTCTATTTTTAATTTGTCATTCTGGGACCATGGTTGTTTTGGTAGCATTTCACACGATTTGGAACACATTTTACATTAGATCCAGAAAAGCTTTGCCCAGAATACTGTTCCCTTATCGCCAACAGCCACTCTGGTAGGACTTGTCTTCCCCAAACCCCTACTTACTTGGATGGCCTTGCTTACAGATCACTCTTAACAGAAGGTGTTTCCTGATCGATCATCAGGCCTGAGATGGGAATTTCCTGGGAAAGAAGATCGTTGGTTAAGGTCTCCTTAGAAGGCAATGAGAGGACAGCGAGCACTTAGAAGTACTTAGAAGGTAATGAGTGTTCTGACATCCTCAGAAATACGGTGAGAAACGTCTCTAGAGAAAGAACAGGAGAGCGATCACAGCTGGTTCATACCTTCTTCTGTTTGATGAGTGGTCTCCACATGGACTTTGCTTCTTTAGGTCTGCAGTGAAATTTAGGGCAACAGTTCAACACACTCACATATTCAGTTTGAATTAGCAAAATATATCCAAACAGTCTAGTGTATTACTATATCACATTGTGCTAAGTCGGTGTTACAGGCCTAATTGAGTCATCCAAAGGAGTTAGAGTCTGTGAATGTGTCAATCTGTTAATCTCTTGATTTTTAGACTCATTAGCAGAATTATGAATGCTGCTACTAATAGGCATCGAGTAAATGACTATAGGAGACAGAGCTATGCACATACCTTCTAAGTCAATACAGATTTTAGCCACCAAAAAATAAAGAAAGAAACTGTACACCACCACCAAACCCATTGCCCAGGCTTTTCGTGTGGTAGGAAGCATTGCAGGCCTATGAAAAGCATTTTCCCCAGAGACCCCGGTGCCATCACCCTTCGCTCTCATGTGAGAGTTGGCTCATATCCTTGGGTGCACTCCCCGCATTTGGTATTCTGCCATCACAGTACCTCATTTTGGAGCTTCTAGGCTAGTGCCTGAGGCCCCAATACCCACCAGGAGACCTAATGTCCGTGGCTTTTAACTGAACCTCTGAAGACATCCATGGCTCCTGCGTTGGTGGGCTGATGAAATCCCATGTTGGGGGAACAGATTAAGGGTGTGCCTTCAGCGTTCTTACGAAGGACCTGGAGTGGGACTCCTTCGTGTCTAAGCACTTTAATATTCTTGATTCTTAAACGTCGGTTCTTCTGGAAGACCAGTGGGAACCTCCCATGAGACAAAGCCCTACCTGAGGCTGGTGGAAGGAACACAGTGAAGGGAAACCCAAATACTTCGGGTCAGGAGTCTGGCAAGAGGGGGTCCACCACACTCTATGTGTGGTTTTTCATATCCCAGATCTCTCTTGGAAGGAGAGTTGTGTTCTGTGTGATCTGAGGATTCTTTAGTCTCAACTGGGAATTGCAGAGGGTGGGGAGGCATCTGGGGGAGCTCTGCAAGTTGGGCTAGAAGGCGGATTCCAGAGGGCAGCTCTTTGGAGAGGCCTCTGTATGTACTGCCGAGGTCAGAAAAAGCCAGCCCATTCCACTGAGCTGAACCCGTACGCTTCCAGGTCCAAACTGCCCAAGCTCTATAAAACAGAAATGGTTTTTCAAGGTAACACTAGCAGTTTCTGTTTATGGAAACCGTCAAAATTGAGGTTATATGACTATTTGAAAAGAATCTTTTCATAAAGCTTCTAATAAAAACATTTAATGGCAAAAGAATGGGGCAAAATAGCCGAAAGGACATAGCCACAAATTGTTCAATCTGAAAAACAGACGAGTTTTTTTTTTTCCCCTCACTGCCGAGTTGAAAACTCATTTTCAAAATTCAACTTCAATTGTAAAGAATAATTTCTGCTCTCCAGTAAGACTTTTACTTTCAAAGAGGGATGATTAAAAAAAAAAAGGCTCTCTTTTTAAGCAATGGAAATGAGACACTCTGAGCCCAGGAGTACTGCCCCACCATCTGTCCTTCCCCTTCTTCTGCCGTACTGAAATGCACCATGTGATTAGAGGTGTTCCCTGCATGTCCTAGGTGTCTATCTGAATGTCCTCCAAACTAGTCTCCCGCACAGGGCCTGAAACTTTCTCCCTCGCTAGGGCTAGCCTCCCACTTTGGAGCCTCAGAGGTCTGACTTGTCAGCATCCCAGGCACATCCTTCACTCCTGTGAGGATTCTTATATGCACCAAGCATCAAAAGCAGAGAACAGAGGAATGTGCACTAGGAAACCCCACTGTCACTAAATAAGATACTCGTATTTGCAGATCAGCCCATGCTCCCTGTGTTGGAGGTCCCATCATAATTGTATATTAATTATGTCTCAGGAGCAGGCATCAAAATGAGCAGACGAGAAGGGGGGGTGGTAGTGCCTGGCTCACCAATGCTCCGTGGCTGCCTCCATTGCCTCTGAAGAGGCCACATGGTCACACTCCAGCTACTGTGACTCTGAGTTTGCCTGGCCTCGCCCTGGACAGACAGAGACCACTGCCACTTGCCTCACCTAGTTTCTTTTCCTTTTGCGCCCATTTTGCTCTCCGTTGGGTTCTGACAAGCCGTTCGGTGGTGTGTTACTCTTTAAGATATCTGCTTGGGTCTATTTATGTTTGAGTTGTGGGATAATTTTTAGAGAAAAGTATTGCATCTTTTTCCAGGTTCCAGGAGGGAAAGGAGCCACCTCTCCATGCGCCCATGTGCCGCCTACGCGTTGAAGGCTGCCCGAGAGGATGGCAACTGTGTTTATGTAGTGCCCACGTCGTGCCAGAAACAGTTCATGTTTTTATCAGTAACTTCAGGGAAAACATGCAGGGTGGGTGGAAATTTTTTTATGCTGTTGATGACAAAACTAAGATTCCGATACGTGAAGTCCAAGGTCACACGGCAGTGTATAGGGATCGGGATTTTAATCCAGTTGTCTGGATCTGTTTGCCCGGCCGTCTCCCCGACATCACAGAACTCAGTGCTGGGGCTCACTCACCCTGCCTCGCTGGCTTCCAGCCCCTTCCCCGCCCACTGGGGGTCACGTTCGCTGATCCCATTTCCTGGACTTGTCTTCCCTCCAGTGTCTCATTTGTGCTGTAGGACAGAACCCTAGTTAAACAGCCAGCAGAGTCCTTTACTAGGATCTGTTTTATGCCCAAGGTCCCCTGTGCAGAACGAGCTCCCGAGGGCACGGTGTTTGCGGGGACAGTGATATGTATATGAGGAGATGAATGGAGGGAGGAGGAAAAGACTAATGTCGGGAAAAGGGAAATAGCTGTCCTCTAGATTGACGCCTCCCTCTTTGCTTGCGGCAACCCGCCTGTGCCATTTTTCAATGACTGTGCAACTTCTGTGCAGTGAAAGACAGGAAAGTTAAATGTATAATATCTCCCGAGGTTTTTACGGAAACAGTTTTAATGAAAAGCCCATAGAAATAAGGTTGAATACTTTTTATAGCATATGTGTGTTTTACATCAAATTGCCTAAAACCATAGTGCCTTAGTTCATTTTCTGTTAGCTTGGCAAGAACATGGTAACCAGATGTTTGGTCAAACACAGTCTAGATATTTCTGTGAAGGTAAAAGGCAGTAGACTTGTAGTAAAGCAGATTACCCTCCATAATGTGGGTGAGCTTCATGCAATCAGTTGAAGACATTCAGAAATAAAGATGGATGTCCCCCAAGGAGGAGGGAATTCTGCCAGCAGGTTGCCTTTAGACTCCAGTTGCAACATAATTTCTTCCCTGGGTCTTCAGCCTGCCGGTCTGCCCTGCAGAACTAAGACTTGACAGCCCCCACATTCATGTGATCCAGTTCCTTAAAATAAAGGTGATGATAGATAGATAGGTAGAGAAGTAGAGATGTAGATGAGATCTGTAACATTATAGAGATAGGTACAGATATAAAAAAGACACACACACACTATTGGTTCTGTTTTCTCGGGAAAAACTTGACTAATACACACTTTTGCAAATAATCATCTAGCAAACAAAGATAATTTTAAATTGTAGAATGAAAAAAAAGAAGATGATATTGTGTTACTACTGAGAATTTCATCAATCAGAGCCTTTCTTATCTTATTCCCCTGGAAGAAGCCAAGTGGTCTGAAATTCTGACCCAAGCTGTGACCTGCGATGAGAAATGTGATATTGATCAATGACATAGTCAGCCTTTACTAATTCTGCAGTAGCCCACAATCCATCACAGCGCTACTAAACATATTGAAACATATCTGAATTAACTGCACCTAGGACTGGGAGACAGAATAAGGAGACATCATGGACTGAATGGCTTTATTGAAGATCTATACCATTATACTATCACTTAACCTTATAATAGAAACAAAAACCTGCTTTATATACCAAGTGTATCCTTCAATGGTATATGAAATGTGTGCACACCCTCATGTATTCTTAAATGAGCTCCCTTTATCCCATATCTACTAGCCTATATCCCACTTAGTAACTTCTCTAAGATCAGATCGAGTTCTTTATTGTTTCCTGATGAAATCAGCCCTTATGTGATTTTAATTATTTAACTACCAAGTATTCAATAAGTCAGAGAGATGATAAGGGAGGAACTTTGCAACCAGAAATTAAGTAGTAATTAACACTTTAATTTTTCAAATATTAATGGCATATCTATTCTTATTTTAAACCCAGTCTTATTGCTCTTTGATTTCTAATTCAAACATTGGAAACACTTTGATTCATCCAATAGAATGGTTTTATTGTAGTATTTCTTTATTAAATATTTAATATTGTTACATGTTAAGTATTGGTAAAAGTGGGAAAAAAGTTAAGGCATTTATATTTTGTTGGTTATTTTGCATGTTTCACTTCCCAAAGGTAGAATATTGCAGAGCAAAATTCAGTAAAAATGCATGCATTCAGTGGTTTTCCTCCTTAGTAACCCAGTCAAGTGGGCATGGGGTATTCAGGAGGAAGGTGGAGGAGGCTTTATGTGTAGTATTAATTACACAACTGAGGACTAGTTCTCTCCATCAAAGAGCTGCCTTAGAAACTTCGTATTGTTCGCTGTGTGTGCAGTGGAGACATCCATGACAGCACATGAATCAAACTAATTGTAAGCCTTACTTGGTTATGAAAAAAAGATGACATGTGCCTTCTTCTAAATTAAGTCTTTCTCATACAAATTACTGGTTGCCACTGTAAATCAAGCAACATGTGTTCTGAGTTCTGACTGCTGGAGTATTGGCTATTGAGTAGGGAAACGAGATACTTTGTTTGCAGCTACACTGAAGTTGACTTTTTTTTTCTTTCTCTAAAAATAAGTGGTACAGAACTATTGCTTCACCAGATTCTATAGCAATAAGGAGACTGGGATGGGTTAGTCCAGGCCGTCCATTCTACAGTGAGGACAATGAGGCCCGGAGAGGTTAGGGAGTGGCCTGAAGTCTCCTTCCAAGCGGTGGCCCACTCAGGCTTGAATTTTGACCTTCTGATTTGTGTGCAGTGATGTTGCTGCCCCACCGTCTTCCTGAATCATGATGCCACACAGCCACCTCCATGGCCACCAGCCACTGAAACCCAGGATGTGGCCAGATGCTTGCACAGGTCAATACCATCAAGACACGAGGAGGTGGGGGAGCTGGGATTTGCTTCCAGACTTGTGACAGTCCCAGCCCATACCCTAAGTCACTGCACTCTCCTCCTCAGTGGACAATTCAGTAATGAATTGGCAATTTTTATAGTCTGAGAAGATCCATTTGATGGCTTTTATTGTACAGTCTAGCATATTAAATAACAGATGAGAGACAGATTATGGAAATAATAATAACAGTGCCATTTGGAGGAAGGATATATCCTTGATTGTTCTTACCTCAGTTCTCAGTGACAGTTCTAATATATCTGCAGTGCCTTTAAGTGTGATTTTCCAGAGAACTTTGTCTGCATCAAGAGTCATCTAATGACAGCCCAAGGACCAAGTGTGGTCCACCATTCCGTTCTGTATGAAGAATTCTTTTCACTGTTAAGCGATCTTTTAAACATCAAAAGAAAAATAATATTTGATGACTCATGAAAGTTGTATGACATTAAAGTTTCAGTTCCCACAAATAAAGTATTGGTGCGCAGCCACATTCATTCATTTGCACCTTGTTAATGGCTGCTTTCCTGCTAGAATTGAGTAGCTGTGACAGAGATGGTATGCTGCACAAAACCTGAGCTACTCATTCCCTGGGCCTTCAGAGAAAGAGTTTGCCCAATGCTGCTCCAGGCTCTGAGCCATGCGCTGGTTCCAGCCTGTGGTACAACTCCACTAATTTACCATGAGGCGGTGAGACACCAGAATCCCAGAGCTCCACAGAGGAAGTGGCTCCTTGTAAGTGGTGGGCCTCGGGGCTGTCCAGCAGCCTCTCCTGCTGCATAGTTAGGGTGCAGCTGGGTGACAGGGACCCAGAGAGAGCAACAAGGTGGGGGCAGGACAGTGAAAGAAAAGATAGGAGGAATATTTGAGGAGCCCTGAGAACACTGGAACAAGTGAGGCATTGGAGACGAAGAGGCAGAGGGAAGACGTCAGCTCATGAATCTGCAGCAGCCTGGGTATAGGCCGCCTCCTCCTCTGCGCTGTGGATGAAGGATTCTCTTAGGGGCTGAATTGTATGCTCCCAAATTCACATGTCAAAGGTCTAACATGTAGTACCTCGGAACGTGACCATAGAAATGTATCCTTTAAAAGGGGACTTAAGTTAAAAGGAGATCTAGAAGGTGGGCTCTAATCCAATCTGACTGGTGTCCTTATAAAAGGACACCAGGGCTCATAGAAGAAAGACCATGTGAGAACACAGGGAAAAAGAAGCCACCTCCAAGCCAAGGAGAGAGAGACCTCTGAAAAAACTAACCCTGCCGACGCTTTGGTCTCAGACTTCCAGCCCCCAGAAGCTGGAGGAGATGCGTTTCTGTTGTTTAAACCACCCAGTCTGTGGTGCATTGCTACTGCAGTCCTAGCGAACTAGTACCATGGGGCACACCTGCCTCAGTAAGCCCGCCTCTTCCACCTGCTTGTCTCCATTTTTACCATCCACCTGAGGGTCTGAGCAGATTTTGGCAGTTTTCTTGTTTCATTCAGCACAAAATAGCCCACACGTGCTTGTATCCATAACACGGTGTGATTCTCCCAGGCTGTGAGTTCTGATGCTTCCCAGGACAAGAAGCGTCTGATTTTTATTAACCAGTTCTGTCATATTTTTAAGCAAAAGCAAATTTCACCAAATACAATATGTCTGACAGGCAGTGAAATGGGACGCGTGGAGCCGACGTCCTCAACGTCTGCACTACTGACGTGGGGGGCCAGGTCCTTCTCTGCCGTGGGGACTGGCCTGGGCCCCTGTGGGTGTTCGGCATCTCTGTCCTCTGCCCACTGTGTAGACTGAGGCACCACAGCAAAGTCGAGCAGTAAGAGGTGGAGGAACAGAAGAAGCAGTGACCCTGGCAGTAGCTAGAGGCCTCAGAGAGAGACTCGCAAGTGAAACCAAGAAGGGCGGACACCAGGGCAGCCACCGTATCCTGGAAGACGCTTCGTTCACTGAAACCTGTTTGGGGGCCCAAGGGGACTGCGTTCTGGGATTCCTAACTCCGTGTTCTGCCCTTATCACTTATATCCTCCAGGTATGGGAACACTCTCAGTTCTTAACTCCTCATTTGTCCCATGCCGCATTAGGTAGGAGGAAGGACTGCTCTCCCTTGATTCCATCCCCCACTCGTAGGGGGTCCGAAAGTTAGTGTCATCATGTCTCAGTGCATCTGTCTCCAACTGCCCCTGATTGGGGTATTAGGTCGACCCCCTATGCTCCTCCCTCCCAGCATCAGTTGTGGTAGTGGTGGGGTTTTTTCCCTAATTTGGGATCTAGCAAGGAGTGCCCTTTGAAGTAGCTAGTATGCCCAACTATGTCCGCCATGCAGTGCTCACCATCACCCCTCAGCTGCCGTAGAATGTTTGTGAGCGCAAGTACCTACCATTGTTTTTCTAAATAATTATTTTGAAAGTTAATGGGATGATTCTATTTCACTTTTTAAATGTAAGGTCCTTTAAAACATGATTTTTTAAAATTCTATAGTTTTGCAGTATTGAGGAAATGATGGCTATCAGGCATCTTATTTTATGTGAATTTCACAATTTTGAATCCAAGATGCATAAGAAGCCCAAGGCCCATTAATTGAATTGAAACTTTGGAGGCTGCTTTTAAAGGTGTGTATTGTTGCAAAGAATATTTTGCTTTGGGTAGTGTAGTAATGTATGTTTTCATCAGCTACCAAAAAAAGTATTTTTAGTAAAATCACTAATAGAGAACAGAACATTCCCAGATATATCGGTGGATCACTTAAGTGAATCATGAAATACATTTGAATGCCATTTTTTAATTTTCTTTTTCAAAATGACGTATTAAAATATATTTCAATATGATTCAATTTTTTGTTTACTTTGTTTTTTTAAAAAAAACTTTTAAAAACCTCGTTTTTTCTGAACCAATTTCATATGAATTTATGTGTAATGCAATCTTAAACTGAAAGGGATTAGTTGCATTTGTATGTAGCTACTTAATTACCATTGCTTTTCTAGTTTGTTTTAAGGCATTTCTAAGAATTATTTGCCAAATGTTCACTTGAGGTAGAAGCCAAAATGTGAGTATAGAGAACAAGGTAACATTCGCCTCATTTTCTCACTGAGAGCTGGTCCTCTTCCATCTCTTCCTATGTAAGCCCAGCCTGAAGCAAGTGTTTGGATGAGGATGAGGGGAGAGAGAAGTTGTGTGTGGAGTTGGACACAAGGTGAATTCACAGAAAGGGAAGTTGGAATCCACTGTAGGTGAGAAGCTTGAACTTGGGCTTTGGGGACCCCTCACAGAGAGGCCCTGAGGGCCTGCAGAAACTATTTAACCCTTGGATCCACCAAGCCTTTGGAACCCTGAATGTTGGAAGCTGCTGTCATCCAGTTTGTGTTCAGTGGAAAACACAGTCATTTTGCTCCCATCCCTCGAATCTCGGTGGGCTTGTTTCTCACTCTGACTTACAGAATATGGGGAGGCGGTGCTGTGAATTCTGGAGCCCAGGCCCTGTGGGGACTGCTGCCCTGAGATGACCGTGACAAAGCCAGTCTAGCCTAAGGGAGGATGAGGGCCACATGGGGGAGACCCGAGGCACAGCCGCCTGCCAGCAACAACCTCCAGACAGACGGGTAACTGGGGCCACGCTGGGCCTTCCAGCCAGGCCTCCCCTGCAGTTGAATACATCCATGTGACCGCCCCCAGTAAAACCAGCAATCCACAGAATTGGAACCACCCAGCCAGTCCACAAAATCCTGAGGGGAAAAATGCATTAGTGTCCTGAACCACTCGTTTAGGGGGTGATGTGTTTTGCAGCAATAAAGAACTGAAACACATTGCTGACCCAAACAAGACCTGAGCTCAAGTCAGTGTAAGCCCAGAAGCTGGGGAGAATGCAATGCTATTTTCCCTAAGACTCATTACATAAAATGCAATGTTTTATCGAACATCAGCCTTTCACTTTTCAATTTAGTGCTCTTAAAAATCTGCTTACAATTTAACAAATATTTTTATTTGTATGACAAAATTGAGAATTCCCAAGCTTATATATGCTAATATAGTTATTTCAATTAATCAATAAGTCTTTTTTAATGCAATATGGCCATGTCATACACTCCCAGGCTGATCCCAGTTTCTGCTTCCTGGCAGAATACTTGCCCCCTTTTCACTTTGGCAGGGCTACAGTTCATAACTTATTCATTCATTCCCTCTTCCCTCGTCCACACCACATTCTGGGCTGTGTACCTTCCATCACACCGAGTCCTCGAGTCAGGGACAGGAGGAACCTTCCCCAGCGTGATTTATGTGAACACTGGGATGTGTACCTGCGGAGTAACGAAGAGCAAAGTCTCAGTTCATCAGCTCTACAACGATCAGATATTAGACCACCTTTAAGAAAAATACACGAAAGAATGTTAAAGCCCTTCATTCTTCACAATTGCCCTGGAAATCCATGCATGCATGCGTACTTAATGCATACTGTGACAAAATTCAAAGATATCTATTCATCCATCTATATCTATAGGCACATATATGTAAATAGATATATACATATATTCCAAACATATATAATATATACATGTATTTTATTTTATATATTCTTCCATCATTTCTCCTAATGGAGAAAGTCGCACATTTTTTAACATTACCAAAAAATATTTTTAAGATATTTCATTTTTTCCTTTTGCTGCTACACTCAAGGATGTCTTCCCATTTCCTCCTGAATCCTAACTGAGTGATTAAAAACCTGGATGTGGAAGAGACAGCAGAAATATCCTCAGGCACCTCTCAGGCTACAAGGAGGACGCTGGGAGCCAAAAAAGTTACATAATGTACCCACTGTTCACTTAATGAGTGACAGTGCAAGGCTAGGATTTTCTATTGAAAAGTCAGACTGTTTAATGAGCTGCCCAGTGGAAACCTTATTCAAAGTGTAATGAGGCCTTGGTCCCGCAGTCATGTGTTTCTTCCTGTATCTATTGGGCAAATGTTTGTTGGGTGTCCTCTGTGCCAGGCTCTGTGTTTTGTACCCATTATATAATATTGAAGAAGCTCAGCCAGAGCACACTGACACCTACCACCTCGGGCAGGAAAGTAAACAGATGGTTTCAGTAGAGTTTGAGGGTAAACAGCAGGTGCCAAAACAGCACTCAGCACCTAACCCGGTGGGGGGGGAGGCCGTGCAGGACAGCTGTCAGGAGGAAGTGAGGGAGGAGGCAGTATGTGATTAGAAGTTTGCACGAAGCCGGCAGGGCAGCCTTAGGGAAGGAAGGTGGGTGTGGGTGGGAACTGTGACATAGCGCCCGGCCCAGGTCCCCAGGTCCCCAGGCAGCATGCCTTCCAGCAAGGTGAGCACAGTGCCCCGCTGGGACTGGGTGTGGTTCAGAACTGGGCCACAGGTTCAGGAGAAGGAGGAGAGCAAAGTGAGGAGATGGATAGAGTTCATGGGGGTAAAGCATATTTTTTAACCTACTGGCAGGCTTGGGATTTGTCAGTAGAAGCCGTCAGAGCTGTGACTGACTTTATATGCCTACTTCGGAAAGACCTCTGCTGCAGAAATGAAAGGATGGGCAGGGGACAGGAGGTAGGAAGTCCAGTTAGGAAGCGATCCATCATCAGATGGGTGGCAGAGGTAGCTGAGACCCCGGTAAGAGCAGTAGGTAGGGGAAAGGGGCACGTTCCTAACGGGGAGGGCAGAAACTGCTGCTTCACTGGACAAGGATGGTAAGAGAGAAAGAGCAGTCAAGGGTGAGAGCAGGTTTCTGCTGGGGCGGTTGCAGGATGGTCAGCTGTTAGCTGAATTTATGTTGAGGGGCAGCTCTGGGAGGGAAGGTGTTGATTTCCTTTTTGGAAATGCTGCATTGTGTTTTCTGCATGTGACAGAAGCCACTGTTTGTTTGCTTGTTTTTCCAATATTTACTCTCTTTTTCTTCTGTAGTAAGAGAGTCTTTTTAGCTGGGCACATGCCCCACCATCCCTAAGAGGAGAGTACAGCCTTGTGACCCTGGCCAATGGCACGTGAGCAGAAGTCATAATGCTCTTCGGAGTGATGGCCTAGAAAGTTGTGCTCTTCTATTCAGGAAGGATGGGGGCAAGAAAATGATTAAAAGGATGGACCCTGGAGTCCAGGGAAGAAAGGGATGGAGATAAAGGAAGGGTAGGGGTAACAGGGAAAAACTAGTCAAGTTAGCAGCCCAAGAGAGGGGTCTCACATTTAGAGCAGCAATTCTCAACAAGCTGAGACTTTACCCCCAGGGGGCATTTGGTAATGTCTGGAGGTGGTCTGGGTTGTCACAGCTGGGGGTGAAGGTTCAACTGGCATCTGACTTAGTTACAAAGTTACTTAGTTACTAAGTTACAAAAACTTAGTCTAAGTCTCGGGATACATGCAGGCAAACATTCAGCAATGCATAGGACAGCCTCTAACAACAAAGAATGTTCTGACCCCAAATGCCAGTAGTACTGAGAGTTAGAAGTCATGATTTAGAGGAAAGGCATACAAGATATATGTGTACAATGAAACTGCGGGACGATAGGAAATGGCGAGGAGTGTGGCAAGCTGTTCAGTGCATGGCCTACCTAAAGGTGATTCAGTCAACCTGCACACACAAACATACCCGTGTTCTCTGCAAGCCAATCAGAGCTCAGCCCACAGCTTGCCAGTTTGCTTTCTCTGGACTTAAAGTTTTGACAAGTCATAAGAACTTATATGAGGAGAGTAAATAAATGAGTTGGGAAATACCCCAAATCAAGGCTTCCTACTTCATAATGTGCGTGATTAAACTTGACTTATCATCATATGTGACTTGCAGTGGAACCTATTATAGGAGCTCCAAGCCATAATTTATTTGTTTTCGTAGGTAGAGGTACATATGAGATACTGAACAAGAATTACATTTGTAGCTAATAATTGATATGATTCTCTGAAAAGCAGAAGTATTAGTGAAACTTAGATGGCTGAATCCCTGGAAGGAAATCTGCAGTCCGATTACTAAAGAAGGCGTTTTCTAAAGACAAAGATAAAGCTTTAAAAATACTGCATGCCAACAATATTAACATGGATCAGGTGTGCCACAAGTTAACAGTCTGGCAAACTGTGGCAGAAAGGTGCCTTTATACTTGCGTGGGGACCACAGCCATCTCATTTGGGTTACTTTTAGTAAAATTCTAGGAGTGTGGCAGCTCCGGAGCTTTGCACCCTGATGATTTTCCTGTACAATTTGCTGCTTGCACCTTTACTGTTTATCTGAAAAAGTTTGAGACATTGCTCAATTAGCAGAATGAGAATGACTACAGTTCTGCCGGTTCTCTTTTCTCTTTTATTATTCTTTCCCTGGAAAGTTGATGTTATGCAGAAATGATGGGCCCCTCTCTCCCTATCAACCACATCAGTGCCTAAGGGGACAATTAGTGTTTAAGGGCAGGCATAGTATTTAACAGGTATTATCAGTGGGGTTGTGTCTTTGGAGGCTCTTCTCTGGAGGATGGCATCAGGGCACTTCATTTGTCAGGACAGATAAGCAGAGATTTGAATGTCACCTCAGCATTGAGGGTCCTTAGATCACCCCCACTACAGCTCTTCCGCTTCATATTCACAACAGATGCAAATACCCAGTTTTGGACTCAGTCATGTGTTCATGAGAGAAATGTCATTCAGTTTCTTTTAGAAATCTCAGTTCATCCCCTTCTAAGAGAAAGCTTTGTGATATTAGCTATGATTTTCACTGTGCCCCAGTGGTACCCTGGGGGTACTTCTGTCAGGGGGTTGGACTGGATGGATGGGTGAGAAGAGGCTGAGGGTTGCCAACAATGTGGGAGCTGTGAAACTCACCCCAACAGCAATTTTGCTCTAGGGTTCAAGTCTCCAACTTCAGCACAGTCAGGTAAAAGGACCATTCTTTCCACCAAAAGATTTAGAAACATTAATTTAACATCATTAGTGACTATGGACATAACTTATAATTAGGTTGATTAGTTCTTTTTTCTCTAACTTCTTTTAACTGCAGAGTCATTGAAAGTGAATGATAATTTCATTCTTTTCACCTTCTGTTAATGATTTGCTCTCTAAAAGTGTTCCTGTCATCTCACTGACATTGTAAATCAGAGCGGGCTGAAAAAGCTATCGGTGGCTGTGAGATGCAAAGTCACAGCTTCATCTGGCCTTGGCTCCCCAGTGACTACCACCTCCCTTTATCCTCTCTGAGCCCTGCCTATACCTGTTCTTTGGCCAAAAATGTTTCAATTGAAATGAAATTGTATGTGACCAGTGTTTGTGAAAGGACTTAATCTTTTATCAAAGGGAATAGTTGAAATGCATATTGCTTTCAGTTTTAACAAGGCATTCCAGTTGTCCTAGACTACAAAATAACCAAACAAGCTGACTTGCCCTCTGCACGCCGACAGTGACCATTAACACAGGGCCCCAAAATGCCTGTCCATCCCTCCTTCAGCCTCCCCGCACTCATGGAAGTCACTCTTCTAGAACCAGAGGGACCGAGCCTCCTCCCCACCTTCTTTATCACGATCCCAGCGGTACCTCTTTTTTCACAGTCCTGACAGTCTTGGCAACATGTTCAGACCTGAGCATTTGGTTTCTTTCCCCCTGCATCTCCCTAACTGTTGGACCCCAAAAGAGTAAGAGGTAAAATCTAAAAAGGGCCTCTTGTGGTTCTCTAAAATGATAGGAACTCACACAGCCATGGAGACCTTCAACTCAACAGGCTCAATAGGCCTATATCTTAGACAACCAAACCGGGACTCAAAGGCCGGAGCGATTTGCAGAGGTTTGCTAGGTAGTGGCAGAAGGCAGGCAGGAGTCCACATCTTCTCCCATTTCAGTGCCGTTTCTACTACAAGGTGCCATTACTCTCCATTGTATGTAAATACGATGACTTAATTTTTGGTAAAAGTCAAAAAAAGATAAAGCAAGACCTTTCAAATAATAAGAGTATTCGGTGCATTCTGATTGGTGGGAAGCAAGCTTTCTGAGGGACCTAAGAGAAACAAACCGAAGGTGATAACGGGAATCAGCAACAATAGCAGTTGTTACTGGAACTTAACTTTGGGGACATGCTGGTAATGGAGGTTGTTGCCATGGGAGATGCTTGTTCTCTGAGACCGGCAGACATGAAGCTGGCTGCAGGAGAAGGCATGAAGTGTTGGCATATCTTCATGTCCCTGGCAGATATTTTCTAAGTGGAGTGTTTCTCAGGGGTTGATTTTGAATGGACACCTGGCCCTTTTATAGTAAGGTGGTATTGAAAGACATCATCTGTAGCCTCAGCACCACGTATAACCCAGTGACCGCTCAAGGATCCAGTAGCTACTTTCTTTAGGGAGGAAGAACATCTATAACAATATGCCTTCTGTTCATTGCATTGGTTTGGCATCCTGATATAATTGAATTGCATTTAAAATAAGAAATAGAAATTTTGAAGGAGGATAAAAGTTTAAATTCTTAGGGAAGAAGCATGCTGCTATCATCCTGCCATTTGTAAAGTAAAGCAGATTTAAATATTTATTACATGCATGGTTTACTGAAGGGATAGAGTATAATATGCACTACTAAATCTTAATTCAGAATTTAAATAGAAATTTCTTTGCTTAAATCAGATTTTTGCTATCAACCAAAAAAATCACAAAATAGCATAGGAATATAGTTATAATATCTGCTCTGTTTTATTATATTAGGAACACTTCTAAACTCAGCATGTCCTCAACATTAATCAGTAGTAACATTGAAATGTACTAACTCTGTAGCTCTTTTATAAGGCACAATTTAAAAGAACAAATTCTAGGAAAAATTTATTGCTAATGAATAATAATTAGAGGTTTAATAAAGGGATTTGCTGGAATGGTACTCTCAAACCAAGGCCAAGCTATTTATCAGATAACCTTTGAATATGCCAGAATTAGCCAAATTCCCTGTAATTTTACCATCTTTTCTAACAAGAGAAAGAAGTTATGGTATGCATCCATCAGTTTAATGACAACTTGATCTTCCAAAAGTCCCCTTCAGTGAATTATACCTAGAATATAAAGCACTTACGTTTGTATGTTTCTTTCAGATAATTTGGCAAGACACACAGCTAAATTAACAAAAAACTGAATTAATGGAAACATTAACCTTGTCAGATTATGAATTGAGTTGAAATTTATCATAGGTGCCATAATATTGGGCTTTTCTTTCGAAGTATAGCATTTTGTAAGGGAAGAAAGACAAATTTAAAAATGTCTTGATTCACCACGTTTGAGGCTCATCCCATTGTCCAGGGCTGTGATCACCAAGAGGACATGTGCAGACTTCAAAGCTTGGGTTCTGTTCATGAGCTCTAATAACAAGGTCTTGCAGTCGCCTGGTGGCACCAGAAGCATATGAGAGTGAGGAAATTTGGGTCCTTTAATTTGGCTGGTGGGCTATTACCAAACTCTTTAGTCCAGTCTAAATTCACATGGATCCATTAACACTTCTAAAAAAGAATATCTTAGCCCATTTTAGTTTATTCAACATATATTTTTCAAGCTATACCTAAAATAAGCCAGTCATCCATCTATATTTTGATCTGAAATATCATAATTTACATTTGGGCACTAAATGAAGCTAAGCCAGGGAAGAGAATTACTATATTCAATTCTTTTTTTTTTGTTCATGAAATCTGTCTTTCAAGAAAGTCTGGCTCTGTGTGTTTTGGGATTTAGCATATTTTAATACAGAATACAGGAGGAGGACAGAAGAAGTTTCTTTTTAGGTTTACCACAAGAAGACCTTAAGAGAAGGTTCTGAGTATAGTCACTTGGTTGGGAAGTGGTTTAAGGTAGAAGAGTGAGGCAGGGAGGGAGGGAGGTCAGCTATTGAAAGGGGCTGCTGGTGGCAACAGGGGTCCAGTCCTGCTGGAGACCCTCTAAGGAAAGTGTGGAACATGATCAGATCTGCCCATGCGGGGCAATGGGTGCAGAAGCTGGGGACATTTCCATCAATTGCTTCTTTATTGGTTGGGACACAGGAAACTAGATTTATAAAGGTATAGGATGCAGGTGACCTTCAAAGAAGGCAGAAGGAATGTGGGTAGGATGCTGACAACTTCGGCTACAAGAAGCATGACTAGAAATGAATGTAAACATTGGGAGAGTCTACTGGTTTCTTTAAATTCAACAGAGGACTGCGCTGAATCTTCATGCACACACAGATTATCGTTGTAAGACAGCAATGTAGAACTATGTCAGCTGAGCACATTATTTTTCCTTAGCCCTGGACTCATCTGTCACTCCTCAGAAAGAGGGCAAAATTGGTTTTAATGTAGTTAAACCAATCATCAAGCATCCTTGTAAACACACAGAATCTACTGGGATGTATCAATAGATAGCCTAGGTCCAGATTCATAATCTGCTATTTTCTACCTGCTGACATTTCTTGTCACCACTGTAGAATTTAACAAATTTATATTCAGTGTCTATTTGCTTTGATAATGACAGAGATTTGATGGCATCTCAAAGCAGAGTGCCACCCATCGTGTCTGGGGCTGCCCTGTTCCTGCCTGAGCATGTGACCAGACAGGTCCCCAAACTGTGGTTGATGGCGATTTCACTCTTTCCTCACCAGCTTTCCTCACCAATTTGTTCAAAGCACTTTGGGACATCATTTAGTGTAATTCCTGATGCTGTTGGCTAATAGCTGTCATTTTATGATTTATTTTCTATTTGTCCCACCTGTTTTACGTTTCTCTTTGACTCTTCCTTATTGATTTCTTTTGGATTCATTGAGGATCTGCTGGCTCGTTAGTCAGACATTCTTTCACTCCTTTTGCTGTGAATGTGGAAGTTGCTTCCGTTCTGGACCTTTTGCAGCCTAATACGAATGGGCATATTTTGCCATTTCCCACTCAGTGCTTGGATCTCAAAACATTTTTACTTGATTTATTACCATTTTATCTTTTGTGTAATGTTGTTGTACATTTTATGTCTGTTATATTTTAGACTACACAAGACATGGCCCTCATTATTTCATACAATTAATATGATTTTATATTTTTCCAGATGTCTCTATGGATATTGAACTAAATGTTTTTGAATTCTCCATTTCATTTCTTAATTTAAATGGAAATATGAATAATTGAGCAAAAATTAAAAAGATTATTATTAAGTAAAAAGTGTCCTCTTCACTTCATAATTAGTAATAAAATTCCCTTCAGCATGTCAGTACTAGCGTTTATGAAAAGTGGTAGCACCCTAACCACTACCTAAGTCCCTCATTCACCTCTGTTGCAGAGCGGTTAGTAACAATTCTAACCAGATAGAGTTGTTGTTTTGATTCAATTGGAAGAACAGAGCTCCTGGGAGGACGTGGCTCATAACAGATGCTCCAGGACTATATTTGCCCTTCTCTTTTCTCAGAGCCCCAGGCACGTGGCTTTCTCCACATGCTGGCCTGCCCTTCTAGGCTCATCTGCCAGCAAGTGCACTGTAGGCCAGCTTTTTGTTGGACCATGAACAACGTGGCACCAGGGACATTTTGTCTCATTTTGCTTTACGTTTACCATTAGTACTCATCAAGGAGCCTGGTGTTTGATGGGCAGTGATGGACGTTTTCACAAGAGCTGAATGAATGAACAAGTGAATGAATGAATGAGTGAATGAATGAATCAATACTTAGTTATTCCAGTTCATGGAGAACTGAGGTCCCCCTATAGGCACTTTCTCAATCATCTGTTGACTTTGCATCTGTCTTTGCCTGGAGCAGGCTTGGGTGGGCTGTGGTAAGATTCATCCCATCCTCGTCAAGATACAGTCCGGGGCCACCCTCCGTTTCCTCAGGAGAAGTTCCCAGCAACCACCAGTGTGGTCAGGGAGGGTCCAAAAGGTGGGCCCCTTGCCCTATGAACTTGGGAGCAAAGCCCAGCTTCCCCTATGGCCCTATTTTTTTTTAAATATGGAAGATGGAGAAAATATTTCATTTAAAAAATGTTTGTTTATCAATATTGAATACCACAATAAATGTTAAATCCATAATACCTGAAGAACATGGTGTTTCCTACAGTAGATTAACATTTAAAATACTCTAGGATGAATATAAACTTTTAAAGATTGCTCTTCTGTGATACTTTTCCACAAAAAAATACTGCATGTTTTCCTTGAAAAGAATGGAAAAGTACCAGTCTAACTAAAATAAGCACATACTAAAATAAGTGTAATATTGCATGCTATTATGTATCAAATTTACTGAATTTAGAAACCAAAAATATAAGAAAAGCTCATATCAGTTTTCTGCCTTCTACCTGTAGTTTTTTTAATAGATGACATTTTACAGGCACTAATATTCCTGACTCTGTCTTTATAGTAGTTTAGAATCACCAAAAGAGATAGAATGTTCATCATGGAGAAAAATGAAATAGTTGAAAACATTTTTTTTGTTTAGGAAATATGGAATGTTGGTTGGCTGTCTAAAGTGCAATAAAGCTTGTACCTTATCTCTCATATGAGCGAGCGAGCAAAAATAAGTGTTTTCTGTCTTAAACTGACAACTGGTTTCTGCCATTCTAAAATTATTTCTGCTTTACTACATTAAAATCAAAATAGATAAATAATATCTTCTGGGAAATAACTTCGCCTTCCTTTTTTCTCCACACTAAAGAATACACTCTGACCTTAGAGAATTTGATTTTTTTCCAATATGCAGCTCTAGAATCTGTATTTTTAACTTGTTGGAAGCAGTCCTCAAATTGGCTGCACTTCAACTCCGTAATGATTTCATATATCCCTTGGGCGCTCCCT
Source organism: Mormoops blainvillei (assembly GCA_004026545.1). NCBI lineage: Eukaryota > Metazoa > Chordata > Mammalia > Chiroptera > Mormoopidae > Mormoops > Mormoops blainvillei. Next base: position 85,692 of record PVJD01004140.1, on the reverse strand, counting down.
TAGTTATCAGAAATCTCGGTCTTCCTTCCACACGTGTTCCAGGAGCGGCTGCTGCTGTCTCTGCTGCCAGCTCACATAGCCATGGAAATGAAAGCCGAGATCATCCAGAGGCTGCAGGGCCCCAAAGCTGGCCAGATGGAAAACACCAACAACTTCCACAACCTGTACGTCAAGCGACACACCAACGTCAGGTATGCTGCTCTGTTCTTCTTCCTCAGCAAGTCTCGGGAGCCCATTTGTGGAGTGGGGACACTTTTAACTGGAAGCCCACTTCTTATAATGGCATGTCTCCATTGTACTTGTTCAACCTTTGCACGTTGAGAGTAATTACCACTTCATCCACCTGTGCGCCGCCTCTCAGGGCCTTCATGTTAAGAAAATAGGATCATCCGCTGAGTTTCCCCTCGTAGCTCGGATTTCTATCGCTGACCATCAACCATAAAAGGGGGAGAGGTAGACAATGGGGTCCTTATTCTGGGGACTGCGTGGTCTGATCTCATGGTCCCTAGAGCCCAGGACACTCAGGCTTGCAGCAAGATTGGAGGGAGGGTCAGTGGGCTCTCAGCACAAGGACAATTTCTCAAGATGGGTTTGGCAGGCAGGTCTCAGAGAAAGCAGCGCTTTCTAGGGAATCTGGGTGATCTGCTGTTCATTAAGATTGAAGGCTTTCTGGGATATGGCCAGTGACCGACATCACAAGGGACTGATATGCACCTTAATTAATTTATAGTCGAAGGTGTTGCTTTTCAAAATCTGGTGCTGTCATATGTCCTTCTCAGGGAACCACTCCTAGGATCACAGTACCTGGAAAATTAACATGTTATCAGCATGATACTATGGGCAGGAAGGAGAAAGATGTGGGGCATCTTGTTCTCATGCATGTATCTCACCTCGTTCATTATGTTTTAATGTTAATACTTTAGCCGTAAGAGTTGCCCACCCCCCTGTTCAATAGCTCTCTAATAACAACTACAAACAAGTAAAATTTGTTGAGCATCAGCTGGCATTTGGGTCAGCCAGTTCTCCCCCAAGTCCCAACTCTTTCCACTGCGTGATGCCACCTTCCAGCCTGGTTGCATCAGGTCAGGGATTTTGAAGTTCATTAGTAAGAAACAAATTTAATTGCAAAATAAATGTGTTTCTAAAAAAAATCTCATTTTGACACCAGATTTTAGAAAGGGTGCATAGAGCTTATTATATACATGGCCCAAACACACGCAGAGCTAATATACAATAAGGAATGCCTATTAAGAAGAAGATAGTAGAAGAACGGTGGCAAATTAAGTAAGAACTGTGAAAGCACACTTGGATAAATGAAGAATGAGGAGTAATTTTTTAAAATAAAAGTCTGGCCCTTTGGGGGGATAAATAAAAACTAAGAAACATTTACACATGTTAAGGAGTAAAATTATTTAAAACACTGGCCTCTGTTCAGGTTTTCAAGTGTTTTACCTACATACCTAAATTCATAGTACCTGACAGGGTATGTTATACTAGCAAAAAGCCTTTTCCAACCTTAACTGTCTGAGAATCAGCAATGGCCCTCCCATTTCAGGGAACATTTTTAAGTCACATTAGGTATTCAAAACATGTGAAGATACATGCTCCTACGCATGCTCCTACGCATGCTCCTAACCAGGATCACAGACTATCTGTAAGTAGCCATGACACGATGCCAGAACAAAGGACCTATAAAAATGACTAAAGACGCCATCAACTCCAGGCTTCTCATGCTATTAGTTATCAATTTCTGTGTAAGGAGTTGACTTAAAACAATAAACATTGTCTCCCAGTTTCTGTGGGTGGGGATTTGAGAGCAACTTAGCCCAGTGATCATTAGTTCGTCATTTCTGGGGTATCTTATTGTGTACACAGGTCAGTCCCATTCAGTGTGGTAGGGGACAGTGCAGGGTGAGTGGCAGGAGGTGAGCGTCCCTGGGGCCATCTTGGATGCTGACTGCCACACTGTCTAAGGCAAAGGATTGGGGAAGCGGCTTCAACGGCCCTAATATTCTTCACACATTGTCTAGAATATGTTTGCAGTATTGAATTATATTTAAGCTCATAAAATATACTGGTAATCCTAAAGCAATTTGAATACTTAAAACTTAAAAATGTAAAACCTTAAATAACATGGAGTACCAATTATTTTTAAAAGAAATATGAAGACACTCTGCTTTTTCATCCTGCAACAGGACAGGAACAAGCAAAGAAGTGGGCATAATGCAGGGGCAACACAGATAGTCTAGTCAATACCTGAGGATTTGGTTTTGTTTTTTTAATGAGAATTAATAAATTTGTAGATAGTACCGAAAATATCAGTTGCTCAATTTTAGTTCTGCTGTGACCATTCATTCAACAAAATGTTCACTCTCTTTATCACCGCATAATAACAACAACAATAATAATAATGAGGGAAAGGAGAACAGGGGGAGGAAACAAGAATTTATAGCTGTAACAGTAACAACTACCAGCTGCTCTCTGAGTCTTCACACCAGTCCCTCCCGCCAGTGCCGATACATTCACAGACCCATCGCACTTTTGAAAATAGACTTACCTCTTAACCCAGCACCACCGTCCAACTCTAAAACGACCTTCCTGCCTTTCATAGCTCAGATTCTAGAGATTTTTTTCGGCCTCTGACTAATCTTTTTTTCTCTCTCTCTTCCCTCAAATTGGCACTGTCTGATGCTAACCTCCCCCATGTCGCAGAGCTCATTCTTGCTGAATTTGCCGACGATCTCGCTCCCAGATCTGGGCTTGGCACCCTCTCACACGCTATCTCAGCGGCTGCTCGGGCTGCTCGGCCCCTTGACCTTGCCCCTGCACTTACAGAATTCCCCCCTCCCTCAGTCTCCTGACCTCCTGACCCCATTGCTTCCTTTCTACGGTCTGCTTGCTTGTCTTTTTCTTCCCTAAATCTAGCCTCTCCTATAAAATTAGAATGTGTTCAGGGCTCTCTCCTTGCTCTTTTTTGTTTTCTCCAGCTCTCTCCTGGGATTTAATTACCGTTCACATGGTGCTAAGACACAGAACTCAACCCTAGTTTTCCATGTTATCTACCTAATGGGTGTCTTCCTCTTGGGTGTTCCACAGACACCCCCATCAAACTCAGCACAACCAGAGGTAAATCAGCCACTTTACCCTGCAAGCTGGTTTTGATTTGTCCCACTAGCGTGGACACCCATGCAGGGAGGCTGCACTGTCACTTCCTAAGAGGGACTTTCATGGACCCTTAACCCTCTGGTCGCCACCCCCTTCCCAAGCCCTTCCCCCTGCCCACACACACACACACACACACACACACACACACACACACACACTGTTTTTTCTTATAGCAGTCTGTTGTTTTCTTTCATAGAACTTACCATCATTGTAATTGGACATTTTTGCTGTCTTTATTTCATTACCCAACTAAACTCTGAGCTTTAGGAAGATGTTCCCTGTCTGCTTCATCCTGGCAGGCAGTAAGTAACCCAGAATCTTTTATTAAGTAGACTTTCTCTGAAGAAGATTATTATTTCAGGTTTTATTTTCTGAATCAATAAAAATGGGATTTAGCTTTTATTATTTTGTTGCTTCTATATGAGGAATTCTTATAATAGAAATTCAAGTAACAAATAAAAACATATTCATTTGATACCAGGATTCTGACAGTGTAATGAACTGTCAGGATCAAAACCATATAAACCAGAGAAGGAGAAGGGGGCTGGCCCTGAGGGAGAAAGGTGGTCACTAAGAGTAGACTAGAATGGCAAAAGTGTTATCACAAGACTTATTTTTTTCTCATTTTAATTATAAAAATTTAACTGAAAACTATTTAATGGGAACATTTAGCAAAGTGTTTATATATTCCCTTTCCAGAGAAATGACACTATTCTTATGAAAATATAAATTTAAATGTAAAAATATATACTCTCTTAATAGAAAACACTATCATTACCTTTAAAATATAAAGTTGCAAGTACTGGCCCCCTTTGTTCATTCCCACAGTATCCTGTATGCCGATATTGTTGGGTTCACCCGGCTGGCCAGTGACTGCTCCCCAGGAGAACTGGTCCACATGCTGAATGAACTTTTTGGGAAGTTTGATCAAATTGCAAAGGTGAGTATTGGTCATTCCCTTTTATTTTGAAGATACATAAAATTTTGGCTTACTTTTTTCTGGCCAGTTATGAACTTTTTAGTTTTTTATAAAAAGCATCCTTTAGGAATGTTGTTTGTAAATTTGGTGGATTTATTTGCCATTGAGCCATGATAAGTCTCAAAGCTAAGAGAAATGACATGGCATATAATTAGCACATTTTCATCAATTTTTAAAACATCTGCTTATATATAACTCAGCATATATATAATAAATAGATTGTAAATGAGATTTCATTTGCACACCTCTGTGCACTGTATGTTCTAAGGTCTTTTTTTAAGCATTTTAATATCAAGGAGTTGAAAACATGGAACCCTTTCATCCAGTTATAACTATCATGTTGTAACTATCATGTATTCATTTTGTTAATCATCCTAGCAGTACCCTGGAAGTAGGATCCATACCTTCTTCCTAAGCCCTTTATTCACTGTTGTCTCATTTTTATCCATTGACCCTTGTGCCACGTAAGAACAAATTAAGTATTTGCCATTTCTATGTTCATTTATAGGAAATTTCACAAAGAGGAAATGATGACAAGTGATCTGTACCACATTAGACCTTACTTATTGGAACTGTTAAGGTTTCTGGCGGGAATACTGATTTAAAATTTTACTTGTGTTCTGGCTGGTGTGGCTCAGTGGGTTGAGTGCCAACTAAAGGGTTGCTGGTTCGATTCCTAGTCAGGGCACATGCCTGGGTTGCAGGCCAGGTCCCCAGTTGGGGGCATGCAAGAGGCAACTGACCAATGTATCTCTTGCACATTGATGATTCTCTCCCTCTCTTTCTCCCTCCCCTCCCATCTCTCTAAAAGTAAATAAATAAAATACTTTTAAAAATGTCTTACTTGTTAATCCTTAACTTCTGGTAAAACATTTCCAGTGAGCCTAATTCTCTCTTTTGAATAGTTCTAAAAAAAAAAAAACATCACTATGCTTATTAAGACGTGTTATTTATATATGGAAGAGTTGGTACCAAATTTAGTTGCTGAAAGATTCACTTCACGTTTAAACAGCACAGAATGGTCCAGCCAAGCCTCTTAGGAATAACTCTGGCTTGAAGATGTTTTCAGACACTCTCAGGTCAAGTTCCCCATGAAGTGCATCTACTGCCCCGACTGACCATGACAGCACCCGCTGGGGATTTCAAAAATTAGTGAGAAGATAGCTCTGATTCTTTTCTTTAACAAACCAAAGAAACAGGTTGAGAGTCTGGGTACCCATTTCTTGGAAAAAGAATGGTTGAAGCACAATGTCTTTAAAGTTTGAATTAATAAAAGGTCCTTTTTGTTGAGCTCCCTTGTCACTTTATGAAGAAACATCCCAACTTGGCAGGTGGCAATGTAGTTCCAGTGTTCACATGGTGTTCTCCCTGTGTGCAAGTCTCAGTGTTCAAACTTCTGCTTTTAATAAGGATACCAGTCATATTAATTGAGGGCCCCACCCTACTCCTACATGACCTCATCTTCACTAATTTCACCTGCAATGACTCTATTGCCTTCATAGGTACCAGGGGTTAGGGCTTCAACATATGAATTTGGGAGGACACAATTTATTACCTATAACAGAGGTCTTTGGTATGACTTCCGGTTCCTCTCTGATCAATCATAACAAAGGAACGTGCACACAATATCAGACACCAACCCAGGATTGTCAGTCACAGAGGCAGCATGCTTTGGGCATCAGTTCATGCCTCATACTTAAATAACGTGGAATTGGAGAATATCTTAAGCAAATGGATAGCTCAGTCCATTGAGTGAATACTGCACAAAGCACATAACTTCAGGCTGAGAAATGTGAAGTCATTGTTCATTTGCTGTTACTTTTTAAAACCACTTCATTGAGGTATAATTGATATACAAAAAGCTATACATATTTAATATATGCAACTTAATGAATTTAGAAATAAGTGTACCCCAGTAAAACCATCACCACAATCTATGCCTAAACATATATATCACCTTCATAAGTTTTCTCTTACCCTCTTTATTATTATTATTGTTATATTGTTATTAAAACACTTAACATGAGATTTACTTTTTTAGCACATTTTTCAGTATACAATACAGTATTGTTAACTGTAGACACTATGTTGTTCAGTAGATCTCTAGGACTTCATTCATCTTCCATAATTGAAACTTTGTATCTTTTGACAAAGGCCTGCCTAATTCCCCTTCATCCTATATCTGGCAACCTCTAGTGTACTCGAATTTGACTATTTTAATCATATAAGTAGTATCATGTAGTTTTGTCCTTCTATGTAGGGCTTATTTCACTTAGTGTACCGAATTCAACAGCTCATTAAAAGTTTCATATACCACAACCAAGTGGAATTTAATCCTGTGATACAGGATGGTTCAACATCTGCAAATCAGTGTAATATGCCACATTAACCAAATGAAGGATAAAAATTACGTGATTATCACAGTAGATGTAGAAAAGGCATTTGACAAAATTAATCGCCCTTTCATGATAAAAACTCTCAGTAAGGTATAGAGGGAACTTAACACAATAAAGTCATATATGAAAAATCCACAGCTAATATTACACTCAATGGTGAAAAACCAAATTTTTTCCTCTAATACTGGGAACAAAACAGAGACACCTACTCTCACCAATTCTGTTCAGTATAATACTACATAGTACTGGAAGTCCTAGACAAAGCAATTGGGCAAGAAAAATAAGTTAAAAACATCAAAACCAGAAAGACAGAAATAAAGTTATCTGTTTGCCAACAACATGACCATATATGTAGAAAACCCTAGAGAATCCATGAAAATCCATTAGAACAAATAAATGGATCCAGTAAAGTTGCAGGATACAAAATCTACCTACAAAAATCAGGTACATTGTATACACTAACAATGAAATATATGAAAAGGAAATCAAGAAAATAATCTCATTTACATTAGCATCAAAAAGAATAAAATGAATAGAAACAAATTTAACCAAGTGGGTGAATGACTCCTACACTGAAAGCCATAAAACATTGATGAGCGAAATCTAAAAAGACACAAATACGTAGAAAGACATCCCATTTAATGAGTTGGAAAAATAATATTGTTAAAGTGTCCATACCACCCAAAGCCATTTACAGATTCAATGCAATCCTTATCAAAATTCCAATGACATATTTTACAGAAATAGACAAACAATCCTAACATTGATTAAGAACCACAAAATATCACATACAGCCAAAGTAATTTTGAGCAAGAAAAACAACTGAAGGCAGCACACTTGTTTTAACTGAATTTATTGAGGTGACATTGGTTCACAAAAGCATACAGATTTCAAGTGTACAACTCAAAAAAACATCATCTGTGCCTAACACCCCAAGCAAAGTCTCTTTCCATCCCCATTTCCACCTTCCCTATGTTGCAAACCTCCACCTGCCTCCCGTGCCCTTTCCCTCTATCACCACATTGTTGTCTGTGTTTATCAGTTTTATGTGTGTGTGTGTGTGTGTGTGTATCTTATCAGTTATATATATTTATATGTCTGTGTTTATCAGTTATATATATATATATATTTTTTTTTTGCTTATCACTTTCCCTTCTTTCATCCAGCCCCTCCAAGCTCCCCCCCCCGTAGCTGTCAGTCTGTTCCATATATCCATGCTTCTATTTCTGTTTTGTTGATTTCAAAATATATTACAAAGCTACAGCAATCAAGACAGTATCATACTGACATAAAAACAGATATATAAACCAATGGAACAGAATCGAGGGTCCAGAAATAAATCCATGCATATACAGTGAACCCATCTGCAATAATAGTGTCATGCCAAGAATTCACTGTTATTAATATTGTAGTTTTCTATATTCTAGATTCAAAATGTGGAATATCTATTTAGGAAACATGAGAGGGAAGCCTTATCACAAAGAGGGAAGCCTTATCAAGAATTGCCTTTTTATCACTTATGACGCTGTTATCAGGAATTACTGGCACATCATCGACAGAGCTATAGATAAGGATGAAAGTATGCACTCTCTCCATCAGACAAAGACAGAATATGCAAAATCTTCTGTAAACCTACATCATGATTAAGAACAAAAATATTTTATATTAATTTTATTATTTCAGATTTGTTCAGTTTATACATAAGACTGTATTAGTGTTAAGAAGGAAAATTCTGTATTTAGTGTATCTTTGATTTTGTTTTTAGCTTTGGATTTTTATTTTGGTGAAGAGTCTATAAGCCAATTGAAAAGGTTAGAAGTGGATGTAAGATTGATGCACATGAAGTCAGTCTGCGTATTACAAATACAACCCAACCAAGAAAAATAGTGACTTAGTCCAACTTTATAGTTCATTGGTTTAACCGAAGGTCAGAGTTGTTTCAGATAACTTAGCAACAAAAAATGGTACCTTATTATATGGTGGAGATGTTTATTAGAAGCTACATGTCTGCAGGGAGGAATTTTTAAAACAAATGAAGAAGACAGTGTGCATAGTAGGGAATGACATAGTTTCTAATTCCAGTGGGGTTCTGGTCATCATTTTCTGCCCTGGAAGATTCTTCTCTGCATAGAATATTTCATTTCACCATCAATGTTTGGGGATGTTCAGACTAAGGAGAATAACTCTGTCTATACAATCCTCTGCTAGTATTAAGTAGAAATCATTCCAGAACATTATCTGCTTTCCCTTTCATCCCCTTTCTCTTATTCTCCTACTTTGGCAAATAGGCATGTGGGTGAGGATGGCTCATTCTTGGTGGGTAGTGAAGGGAAACCCTACTTGTTCTCATTTCTCTCCCCATGAACCCTACTCACTGTGTCAGTAGAACTAGCTCTTGATGGTACTCTGTAAATTTAAATGATTGTGTAAGTGCTTAAATGCAACTGAAATTCCATGATTTTTTTCTTCTAGGAGAATGAGTGCATGAGAATAAAAATTTTAGGGGACTGCTACTACTGTGTGTCTGGGCTCCCGATATCTCTCCCTAACCACGCCAAGAACTGTGTGAAAATGGGATTGGATATGTGCGAGGCCATCAAGTAAGTGTGGTGCCTAATGAGAACCTCTTTACCAGTTTAGTGGGTTTTAGTTCCAGTTCTCACTTGCCACCATTTCTATTTATCTGTCCACTGGCATTAGATACATTATTGTACATCTCAATATAAATGTGCAGAGACCCATTTGTTGACATGTGAGTAGCTCAATCCAAAGTAAGACTTCTCTTAAGTGTTTTGTATTATTATTATTATTATTATTATTATTATTAGCCCTGGATTTTCTTGTAAACCTGAGTTAGAAATCTACAGAAAAGGCAGTTTTAGTTTTTTACAAAAGTGATTTTTTTTGAAGTTTGTCTTCTCTAATCTTAAAATGTCAGCACTCTTAGGGTCTCTTGTGATTACTGACAGACAACATGGCTATACACAAATTGTAAGAAGGAAAGTAGTTTCACCATCAGGCAGCAGTTAATATAAAAACACAGCCCAAAATTACTTCATCTAGCCAAAGTTCTCAGCTCTGAGAGGTTAGTTTCAGTTTATAGTCATAGTATGTGTTTTCTGTGTTGTGCCTGTAATTTCTTTCATTGTAATTCTAGGCAAGATTTGCTTAGGTAGAAAAACATTTTAATTAGAGTTGACAAGTTACAGGGTAAAAGCATCATGTACAAAGTTAATGTTCATTACCAGCCCCATAATACAGCCATCTTTAACATTTAACACTTTAAAGTGCCCTTTGTGGAAGCCACAACATTCTTGTAAATGATAAGAGCTCTTTGTTGATTATACGATTGAAAGATTTTAGTTTACTGGGTATTTTGATTGCCTATTTTAGTGAAGTGATTTTACCTTGTCTTCTACTGTTTTACTCTAAATGGGTTAGGAATTAAGTGGTCAATGTTCTGTTTCCTTGTCTCAGGGTTAGAGTAGATGTGGTTTTACATAAGGAAGCAGCAAGTCAGGCTGTCGCTGAGTTTAGCTACTTGTGAATGTTGGCCGTGAGCTCAAATGGACTATACGGTGGTGGCCAGGGAAGAACAGTGAAGCCCCCACGGCCTCAGCTGAGTCCAGCAGACCTACGTGTTCCAGATCCACTAGCTCAGTAACGGTTGCCATAGGCCACTGGGTGGATCCAGGAGTGGAAGGCAACTGAATACAGTGAAATCAGACAAAGAATCGAGGTGGGGTAGAGGTTAGCCAGTGTGGCCCCAGCTACCACACGAAAGTGTGTGGGAAATAACTGTCCTTGCTTCTTCCCATAAATAAATCCTTTGTCTTCTTTGATACCTGAAAAGTATTTTGTACTTATTTCTAATATCATTACCTCTTCCCAACACTGTGGGTCTAGATGTAAGTGAATCTAATTAGTGGAACTAACAGGTTTTCTCAAATTTATAACTCGTGCCTAGAGGAAACCTCCATGTTGGGTTCTGACGTGAGGTGAAACGGGCTCTGGTGGAGGAAAGCAGTTTCTCTGGATTTCTTTTATAAGTAGATACAGGAAAGATTTTATGAAGGATAAATTTACTTATTATGTGTATCAATAACATTTTGGATTAAACAATTCACCCTTTTGCTAAAGATTAATTTCTGCTCCTGAGTCAACCGTTTCCTGGTTCTGTTATGTTTACATTATTCCAGCAAGTTAAAGAGCTTTTAGGAGAAAGAATCCTTGATTCTGATCCACTGGCAGGCCAGCAGTTCATCAATAATACCATTTTTTCTGTTACATTGTTTTCATTATGGTAAAATTTACACAACGTAAATATTGCCATTTCAGTCGTTTTTCTGTGTGCAATTCAGCGATGCTAAGTGCACTCAAAATGTTGTGCAGAGTCCTCAATGCTGTCTGCACCTAAACCCTGCTACCATCCCAAAGAGAAACTCCACGAAGCAAAAACTCCCTGTACCCCTTTCTTCCCACCCTTTGGTACCCTCTCTATTCTACTTTATATCTCTATGACATTGCCTATTCTAGTTATTTAATAGAAGTGGAATCATACAGTATATTTGTCCTTTAGTGTATGGCTTATTTCACGCAGTATGTTTTCAAGGTTCATGCACTCTGTGCCATGTGTCAGTAATTCATTTCTTTTTATGTTGGGATCATTTTCCATTGCGTGTATACACACACACACACACACATATCTATACAAATATGTATATATTTGTCTTGTCCATTCATCACAGATACATCAGTAATATCTTATGTGTCCAGAATCTCCATAATGTTAGCAGATTTGAGGAAACTTTCCAGAACCCTTGCTTTGAACTAAACTTAGCTTCAAATCTTACTGAGCATGTGTCCCCATTATCTTCTGCGCATTGATCATGGCCTCCGCATTCTTCTCCTGCTATAAATCACCTATTCGGCTTCTGCACAGCTGACAAGGTGATCATTAACAGTTTGTTTTGTTACATCCCCTCAAAAAAGGGCAGGGAAAAAGGGCATCTCAGCAAGTTTCAAAACTTCTTTGTTCTCTCTCACATGCAAGGGTGAGCATTTCATTCCCATTCATTAAACCATACGATGAGGATGAATAAAGGAACTTAAAATTTTTAAGATGGTAAACAGAAAGGGCACACTTGGCACTCTGAATTTTGCCAGATTATTCAGGTTTTTTCATAGGAACCAGCAACGAGGCTTCATGAGCATTCGCAGGTTTTTTCCGCTCTGTGTTGGAACAGCCGCCATCGCTCAGCGCCCAGTTCCCTGTTCGCTAACGCACCGCGACGGAAGCACCTCGGCTGCAGCTTGGGAGTGTTCCCACTGCTTAGGAAGATTTTTTTTTTTCCTGCCATGAGAATGTAAACTATTCTTAATCAACAAAGTAATATGCAGGACCTTGATGTTGGAAGTTATTAAAGTTCCTCTTCAGCTACAAAGTTTGTGTATTATGGTTGTAAGCTTTAAGCAATTACTGCAACATTTTTTCTACAGATCACATAGATTGCGTTTGCATGCATTAAAACATTTGGTCAGTGAATGCATTTGAACTGTGAGCAACTCAGAAATGATCAACTCATTTTTCTACAAAAGACACACAGGACATGGAGATAGTTTTAAAAGGTCAAATTATTAACCAGTCAGTTCTGTCAAAATGGCCACTGCAGAGTGTCTTGTCTTCCCTTTTTATCCCCTCTTGGCGCTCTGCTGACCCTATTTTGGTACAGAAATGCCACATGGTTGGAACCGTTCTCTCTCAACAACATAAAATCTTAAGAACAATTGTGAGTTTCATGACAAATTATTCATCCCCCAAAGACAGAAACAAAGTAAATCCTTCTGAAATGACTTGGGTCAGTAAATAAACTTGTATTGAGTGTATACATTGCCCCAGGCCCTGAACCCACTGATGGGTACACAAACCCCTTGGACGGGGCCTGTGTCTGCACAGGAGTAACACTCTGAGAGCAGATACTAACACAAATAGGAGTGCTACCTGCTCTCAGGGAGGTTGGAGTACGTAGGAGGGGTTCCTACATCAACCTAGAAAGAGAGACCAGAAAGCCTTCCTGGATGAGGACAAGGTCATGCCTAAGCCATAGATGGAAGAACAAGGCAAACCGGCCATGTGACACCCACGTCCTGCCAGGGAAAGGAGGTTCAGGGCAGTGGGGAGCAGAGAGAGGAGCTGCCATGAGCAAAGGCCTAGAGGTGAGGACCATACAGGGCCTGGGCAGCCATAGCACACTCACTGCCGCTGGAGGGCAGTGTCGGGGCTGGTCTCCTATGTCATGCAGATGTGGCGGCTCATCCTGTAGGCAAGAGTGAAGGGTTTGGATGACTCGCGTTAATGCCAAGTAGGTTGCTGACTTTGGGAGGAAAGAACCAGGAAAGGAAGATAGAGAGGAAGGGCAGGGAAGGGAAGAAAATGGAAGAAAAGAGAAGGAAATAACTTTCTATATTCCTTTTTCAGGAGGCCACTTATTTTTGCATTGTAGGTCTGTTTCTTGGAATCATTTTTAGCATGCTCAAATTTGTCATTTTATCATTTAAGCATGACGTCTATACCTATGTCATTTCGAGCCATTTAAGTTTCCTTTACTGGAGCCCACACCTGGTAACGCCACCTCCTTGCCGTGCTGCAATAAGCGTTGCTGCTTCCCTTCACATATCCCCTCACAGAATCCTCTCTGGGGCTGCTTCCACGTAACTGGGGACACTGTCCTGCATACTTCTTTTGCAATAATATTTTAATGGATAAATGCACTTAGCTGGCAGAAATAAATAAGCGTTGCCAAGCATTGTCATTTTTCCCTTAGAGAAAATTCTTCATTTGTCTCTGTTAATGAGTTGAAGACAGGGCCCTAAGGTATTTTTTAACAGCTGTTAGAGGGAAGGGGGTTTGGAGGACTGGGTGAAAATTGGAAGGGATTAAGCAAAAAAAAAAAAAAATGCCCACCGCATAGACCCAGACAATAGTATGGGTGATGACCAGAGGGAAAGTGGGGTGGGAGGAGGTAGAAGAGGGTAGAGGGAGCACAATACTGATGAAAGGAGATTTGACTTTGAACACACAATACAATACACACATGGTGGATTATAGGATTACACAGCTGAAGCCTATGTAATTTTATTAACCACTGTCACCCTAATTAAAAAAATAAATAAAAATAATAAAACAAAATGACCTTTAAAATTAGTTTCTTTTTAATGACACCATATGCATTATTATAGCTTTTTTTTAAAGTATTTTTTTCTTTTTTGTTAAAGAATGTGCACAATTAAAAAGCTTTCATTTCATGGTTATTTTTTAAATTGCTGCCCAGGCTAAAGTCATTATTAAGCTCACAAATAAGCTGCATTGTCTCTACACTGGGGACATATATTAGGCGAAGCACTAGAATTGCAAATGGCACCTCAGACCCTTCCCGACAGTACTTGGCAATGTGCCATGAATCTGGTATGACAATTTGGAGCAGATGTCAGCACATGACAGGTGCTTGGTACACATCCATTGAAAAAGCAAAGCTGCCGTCAACATGCTGCATCTTTGCCATAGTCTGGCCTGGTGTGACTTTACTAGCCAAAGCACTGAAGTTCAGGTGTAGTCTGGGAGTAGCCGGAAAGAAAAACCCTTTCTCTTGCCTCAGGGCAGTAATCATCTACTACAAGAGAATTTGTGATACTGTTTCCAGTAGTCCAAGAAATTCTGAAGAATAAAATGTCTTGAAAATTGGCCAAGAGTTAAAGGAAGGAGAAGTTGTTCCTGGATGATGATGTAAGTTTCCTCCTCTTTAGGAAAGTGAGGGATGCTACTGGAGTTGACATCAACATGCGCGTGGGAGTGCACTCTGGGAATGTCCTCTGTGGCGTGATCGGTCTGCAGAAGTGGCAGTACGATGTGTGGTCACATGACGTCACTTTGGCCAATCACATGGAAGCTGGAGGAGTCCCAGGGTAAGGCCGCACATTGGATTTCTCTAAGTTGGCTGCATGGTTAGTCAGCAGGTTAATAACTTAGTGCTCAGTATTGAGTGATTTCTATGTCATTCACACCCTACAGCCTCTTCCATTAATCAGATAAACATGACCTGTCAAGTTCTAATTCCATCACCTCTGTGACCCATGGTCGAAGACTTATTGATATCAGATCCTAAATTACAGACTTTTACTTATTTGCAAATTTAGGAATAGAGACAGAAGTCCATGTTTTATCCTGCAGCACAGATACTGCATTTCTCTATTATCAGTGACCTCTGAAACCAGCACCATTTAAAATGGGAAAATTGTGGCACTCATCTCTGGTTAGAGCCTATTTCAGATAAGAGAATTTCAATGCAAGCGCTCTAATATGAAGAAGCAGGAGAGCAAACATTGGGAAAGAAAACCCATGCTTTTATACAGATCAGCACACTTTCTAAAATGCCTCTGCATACGTTTCTACAAATACACTCGTACTCAGAAATTCTTTATGGTCAAACTGTTATTGACCGCACCCACGAAGCAGGCGTCTGTGAGCGCCGAGACCCTCCAAATAGGAGTAGTCCCTGACCTCAGAGGCATCTTTCTAAAGGTCACAGTCCATTTTACCAAGAACATACAGCCTTTCTTCATTTCGGGGAGGGAAAGAAATTACTTCTGACATGACAAATAAACAGAAAATCTTCCTTCGTGGAGATCCTTCTATCTCTTGATTGTGGTTTTAAAATGGAATTTCAGGCGTGTTCACATCTCTTCTGTCACCCTGGAACACTTGAATGGAGCTTATAAAGTGGAGGAAGGCGACGGTGACATCAGGGACCCATATTTAAAGCAGCACCTGGTGAAAACCTACTTTGTAATCAATCCCAAGGTCAGTATTGTAAAGAGTATAATTAGCCAATGACTTTTGTGATGAAAAGGCAGGGGGGCAAATTACTTCTAGGTAAGTGTTTTCAGTAAAGAATTTGTGTAAGGCTTGCCCTCCAAAATTACTTTAAATGCATATGGCATTTTAATTATGGAATGTGTTTTAAATAATGAATTTAAATTTATGTATTAAAGAAATAATGGAAGTAATTGCTCTCTGTGACAAAGTTGCATATGTCAGTCAATGTATGTGTTAATTCATGACGCTTCTGGGCCCCCGCCTGACACTTGGAAAATTAAAGAGAAATATTTTGCTTAGGCCTTCAGATGATAAAAATATAATGAGATGAAACAGGATGAACATACAAGAAAAAGGAAAAGAAGGAATTTCTAAAAGGTTAACAAATAAGTGTCACCTATACTTTTGTGTGAAGACACGTGTGTGCAGACACACTTAACTTCCATGCAATGAAACCCTCTGTTACCTGGAAGACATCCCACCCGCCCAGAAGGTTAGGACCCCACTCCTCTGTTCACACGCCACATGTCAGCCAGATGAGGACATTAGAGCTCTCATCTGTTAACCTTTCTCAGATTCCTGCCAAACTGAGTATTGTTGCTATTTAAAGATTAAGAATGCAAAACAGTGAAGGGTTATGTAACTTACCCTAAATCACACAGCTGTTAAATGGTGCAAATATGAGCAGGAAACACTCACACACTGTCAAAGCCAATACCACAAAACCAACAAGATCAAGTGTGTGATGTCTACTCCTGGCGGCCGCCCTCAAACCCCAGCTTCACCTTTGGAGGCAAACTTCAGTTCACTTGACAGTCAATCTACAGACAGATGTGTGACAGCAGGGAATACTATGGGGTAATGGAGGGGTGCCGTGGGGAAAGGCAAAAAATTAGTACAGAAAACATCATGTTCATACAAAGAACACCAAATCACGGATAAGGAAGACCATTAGCATTATAAAAAAAAGTGTCAGTCTCTATTCCAGTCATGTTAGGGAAACTCAGCCATCAAGAAAACATTGAAACAGATGAGCATATCTGTTTAAGAATTCACTTTATAAAAATGCTTATTAAAATGGCTATTTTTTTCCCTAAGTTTAAATTACAGATAACTTTTGTTGTCTGGGAAAAAAGCCACTCAGCTCATAACAGTTGGTAACACTGCATACCAGTAGCACAGAAGGAATGAGGGCAGAAGCCACAAAGGTGAAGGGGGTGATGCTAAAGGAATGCGCTTAGTCAAGGGAAACTTCTTGAAGGGACGCAGTAGGGAGGAGAAAGTGTGCACCTCTGGCACGCCAGGTGTAATGCTTTGTTTCTCATCCCAAGGGAGAACGACGGAGTCCCCAGCACCTCTTCAGACCTCGCCACACCCTCGATGGAGCCAAGATGAGGGCCTCCGTGCGCATGACCCGGTATCTGGAGTCCTGGGGGGCGGCAAAGCCCTTTGCACACCTGCACCACAGAGACAGCATGACCACAGAGAATGGCAAGATCAGCACCACGGTATGCCCTCCCCCTGCCCCAAAGCATCTTAGCAATGAATGAAGGCTCATTCCCCCAACCACAGGGCTTCACCTGCCAAAACAACTTTTGTCTGTAAAGAAGCAAGCTTACCATCTCTGACTTCTCAGAGACGTTCCTTGTAAACGGCTATTGGGGTGTGAATGAGTGCCAGCCTTGCATTGCTAGGGGTTTTCACCTGGACTGATTTTGCGTAATAACTTTATCACACAAGACTGTTATTTACAACTGACAGTAGCAACAGAATACAATTGAACTTTTTTAAAAATCCAGGTGGTTTTTTGTGTTTTGCTTTTGATATCATTAAGTAGAAAACCTGAGCATCTTAATAAAAGAAGAGTGAAGGCACGATGTGCTTGCAGTTTGAATAGAATTATGAAAACTGCCTCTTCACCACCCGGTGATCAGGCTGTGTGAGCAGCAGTGCGCATTCTGTTGTTGCAGTTACTTGTTTATGTCACCCCAGCTTCCATCAGAGAATCAAGTCCCAAAGCTCCTTACCATGGGGGCGTTTTCAATAAGACGGCTGCAATGCAGATAGAAGATAGAAAGACCCATAGGAGGAAAGAAAAATAAATGTAATTAAGCACTTAGAATAATCCCAATGGTGTCATTAGATTTTAAAACAATCTCTGGGTAAATTAACTGTATTAGGGATGGAGTTTAGGTAAAAAAGAAAATGGACTGTTAGGTATTTTTAATTAGCTGCAGAGGAGAAACTTACCAGGTTGTCAGGTAAAAGTGAGCGTTTCTCGTCCTCTTGTGTCCCCACACCTCCCAGTGTGTCGCAATGACACATCCTAGCCCAACAGGTAGGGCTCAGCATCCTCATTTGACTTAGTTATAATTCACCTCTCAACTTCCCTTGTTCTTTTTTTAACTAAAAAATAAATGTGGCTTGACAGAGCACCGTGATCCATCAGACCATCAATAAGAGAGACACCAGGACAAATCCTAGATGAGTTTGCATTCTATTGGGAAGAGAGAGAACTGAACAAAGGAGCACGATCATTTCAGGTGCTACCAAAGGTCATTATGAAGATGGAATGCAGTGATGTTTATGGGAGTGAGTGGTGTGATTACTCTGAGTAGAACAGCTGGGGAAGTTCAAAGACGGAGAGGAGGAAATTGGGAAAGGAGGTGGCAGAACAACAAATTCAGTGGTTCTAAGAGGAAAATGAATGTGGTCTTCAGGGGTCAGAGAGGATGCTGGTGTGGCTGTAGCGTCATCAACTGCGAGCAAAGAAAGTCATCAGGCTAAGATGCACTAAGGAGTTGTGTTTAATTCAGTCTAAGTATAATGGGAAGTCGCTAGAGGATTTCGAGCGAAGAAAGGGCATGGTTTAATGAGCTTTTCAATAATGGAGCAAAAGTGCAAGGGTCCAAGTGAAAATGATACCCACTTATGCTAAGATTTTATTTTATTTTTACTGTTCTTTTTTATTTATTAATTTTTAAATCATTTTATTTTAATTATAGTTGACCCCACATTATTATATTAGTTTCAGGTATATACCCCAAAATTAGACATTACAGAACTTGATAAATGATCATCCCAATAAATCTCACACCCACCTAACATACGTAGTTATTTGGCTATTATTGACTATATTCCTTCTGTTAAGATTTCAGTAGTGGAAACAGTTAGAAGCAAATTTAGGGTCTAATTTGAATGTACAGCAAGTAACATTCCATGATTGAGTGGATATGTGTGAAAATGAGGGTCAAGGATTAATTCACACTTCTTTTAGCTGCACAGCTGGAAGAATGATGATGCCATTAACTGCAGTGAAGACTGCTAGGGGGAAGTCAGGTGATTTAAGATGGAAAATTCAAGACTTCGCTAATGGACATCTCTGACTCAGTGTGCCTTTTAGACAGCTAAGTGCCACTAGGAAGTCGGCTGGTGGATGTGCAGGTCTAGAATTCAGGCAAGAGGCCCAAGCAGGGGATGCGAATGTGAAAGGGGTCAGGTTTTAGATGACATTTGAAGCTGTGAAGCTGGATGAGGTTATCGAGAAGAGAAGACATCAAAGGAGGAGGGCCTGGGGCATCTGGGGCCATTGAGCATTTAGAACTGTTGAAGAAAAGCATCCTAGGATGCAGCATTGAGCTGTCAATGAAAGTCAATGCTTTTATCACTCTTAGGAAAATATAATAACAGTTTGGATAATTTTACCCAATGCCATATTTATTATTAATGCTAATGGCTAATAATCATATTTCTCATTGAGATTTTTTTGTCCACTGCCAGTCAATTGGTTGGTTTTCAAGAAATAAGAATCATATACAAATATTAGAACATTATTTTCTGTGCTGTTTCTTAGGTATACCTGTGAAAAAGTCATTTTCCAGGTGTGTTATTGATGTTATAGTTGTTTATTTCTCATCAGTCCTTATTGTCCCAGGACCTAACAATGCCTGTCTCCCTTACTGTCTCAGCACGGTACCACAGGAAAGACTGTCACCTGACTTTGATCCATTATGTTGGTGAAGATGCCTCCTTCAAGGGAGAGTTGCAAGGTCTAGTGGTTGAGCTTCGGGAAGTTGTTTATGAAATCAGAGGACCTCTTGCACAGATACAGAACCTAGGGACTGCCTTAGGAGCAAGATAGGATATCTTAAGAAAATCCCACGTCTTTGTTTAACACATGAAACCCATGTGACTGTTACTTAGTTGTGTCCCTCACTCACTTTCAGAAAGATCCCATCACCATTCATATCAATACCTTCCAGGTTTGAACAGTTGTCATTGCCAGAAGTTATTTCTTTTGTCCAATGCCCTATGCAGAGCTCCACTGAGTCTTTTTTTTTTTTTTAAAGAATATGTGAGAGAGAAAAACATTGATCGGTTGCTTCTCACACACCGCTAACCAGGGACCTGACCCACAATGCAGCCATGTGCACTGGCTGGGAATTGAACCAGCGACCTTTCAGTTTGCAGGACAACACCCAACCCACTTAGCTATACCAGTCATGCAAGCTTCATTGACTTTTGATTCAACAATGATAGAGCTGTTGAATAATGTATTATTTTACTTTATGTATTAAAACTTGGAGTTCAGTTATTTTTTTTAAATACTTTAACTTTCCCTAGGTAAATGCATTTCCATAATGCATTTCTTAATCTAACCTTGGGGATAAAGCAGCAAAGAGAAGTTTCTTTAGAACAGTTTTGTTTCAACTTTTATTTTAATTTCCATTATAAATGTATAAAAGTGAATCTTGTGGGGGTTTTTTAAGTCTACTATTGAACATTTGGCACTGGGAGACCCACTGATGAAACCTTACCAGTGTCTTCCTCTCATTCTGTTTTTAGGAACTTCCAGCATGCATATGTTGATTTCTTCTTTTTGATCAATGATTCACAACTTCATTTCCCTCTCTATCTCTTTTTTATACTTCAGGTGATGCCAGAAGAAAAATCTTTATTTTTAATTACAGTTTACATTCAACATTATTCTGTAATCGTTCGAGGTATACAGCATAGTGTTTAGACAATCACCCATTTTTACTAAGAGGTTCCCCCAGTATACATTCTAAACCAATGTACCATTTCTTAATAACCCAGTTTAATGATAAGAATTGACTGTAGATTTTGTGGTTATGTTTGTATTTTAAAGCACTTTTAAAATATTTGTCTGATGCCAAACTACAATTTCACGTGACTGTCAGCTGCCTACAGCAACTCTATTAACAATTTTTTGTAATCCATTGTTTGAAATCATATCTTTAAATATCAGAAGGATGTAAAATTTCAAAATCCTGGCAATCATTCTTGTACTCCCAACACCCAGAGTTTATAGATGACACCAACATTCTAAATATAAACAGTTTTAAATCTTATTTTAAAGTTTATAATTATACTCTTTTTCTCTACATGGCTAATTATATGTTACCTAACTGATACTTTACGTGATAAAAGAAGAAATATATTTTACATAGTTATCATTGCAACATTATTTTTAAAGTATGAGTTTGACAACTAATAGCCTTTTCTTTTTTAATAGGATGTGCCAATGGGTCAGCATAATTTTCAAAATCGCACCTTAAGGTATGGCATATGTTCCACTTTCTAATTTTTAAAGGCTTATTTTTTTATTTATTTCTGAAAGTAATTATCATCAATTATAGTAATTTTGAAGGCTAATTCTTCTAAAAGAGCAGCTACTTGTGAAAAGCCCTATTAAATTGCTCTCAAGCTTCTAAAAATAGGATTATTAGTGTCGCATTATTAGAATTAAGACAGGGAAAAAGAAAACACCACATGGTAGTCACGGTAGAAGTCGGCATCGCTTTCTTTAAATGACTTTTCCGAATACTAATATGTAGTAAAACACGGAATTTTCTTAAAATGAGAAGGTTTCTTAAAATTACGTATTTTTCTGTTTAATCTTAGAGATCAAAGCAAGATAAGTCCAGGTTTTCTATAGTAAAAAGAAGGGCTGCCCAATCTCTCAAAAAAGAAAAACTCCCCACAAACCTCTCCAGGGCCCCTGTCTCTATCCACGGAAGAATCACAGGCATTAATGCCTTTTCTTGCCAAGCTCCTCTAGCTTTGGGGGTCAGAGCTGTACTTCAGTATTGGTTGGGGAATTAAGTATTTCTTATTGAAGTAATTAGGATAATTAATGGAAGGCCCGAAACTCAAGTCAGCCTTTCTTTCCACACAGAGAGGTGAGTTTCTTCTTGTAGAAAGTATGTGCTATCCAAGTAAAAAGTAAATACAATTAGGTAGATCGTTACCTGAAAAGCATGGCAAAGGATACACATCAGTCCCTCCAGGTGACTTTGTTGTAATGAGCTCTAATTTATGTTTTGCGTACATTTTGAAATTTTAGCATTGAGATGTAATACTCCTAGCCATCTGTTATAGGGATAATTGGGTTCTTAGGCTTTTGTGGCATTATGTTTGAAGGGAAAATTGCCATATTCAAGAAAACTCCAGCTAATTTTAGGAATATTATGAACCCCATTACATAACTGGAAAAGGAGTGACTCTTCCAGCCAATTAGGCATGAGCACATCTGCTAGCAACTATGCACAGAAATTTCGTGAACATCCTTTCACTTTCTTCTTGATATATCTTCTATTATCTATCTGGCCCTCCCTGAAATTGTGCTTCAAGGATCTGTTTTCTGAAACGACAGCTGGAAATGTCTAGTGAAGCACCAATATTATGTGGGCAGTGTCTCCTGGGATGAGTGCTGTTTGGAAGACAGTGATCAAAAGCTATCATTTGTATCTGTACTAGGCAGAGGGGAAATCCAATTTCCTCTTTAGTATTCCCCCAAGGTAGACATGATGGCCATTATCCTTTTCGAAGGGAAAAAACTGAGGTGCAAGGAGTTAGGAGAATGCCCACAGTAACCCAGTGGGCAGAGGCGAGGCCAGGATTTGTGCCCTGACTTTGCAGTGCCAAAGCCTGCTTTCTTAACTGTTCTCCTGTGCTGCGTGCCCTCCTCAGTGCATCCTCCATATCTATTCCACTTTCCTCTGTGGTGGGTGATCTCTGGTAGCCCCAAGGCCTCATGGAGAGAGTTTGACTTTCAAGTCAACCTCCCCTGGGCTTCCCTTGCAAGTCCTGGCTTTGTCACATGGCTTGCGTCATAAAACCTCTCGGAGCCTCCAGCCTGGCTGTGAGTTGGTATCACATGCTCTTGAAGCATCATCTGAGCTAACACACAACCCCTTCCCTGTCTCCTTAGATATAAAAGCCTAGGTGTTGGGGTAGGACAGGTTAGAGAAGGAGCCTGGGAGAAACAACGGAGAGATATTGGAGAGAAAGAGGGTTAGGGGCAGTGAGTGGTGGGGATACCACTCGTGGGGTCCAGAGGCAGAAACAAGAACTGAAAGGCCAGAAGCTCTGAAAATCTGAGGAACAAAGCCCTGATTGGCAAGCTAAGAACTCCTGGAGGGTAGATTCTCACACAAGGGTATCTATCATTTCCATAGCAGAAGTATCAAAATTACAGAGAAGAAAATGGTCTATAAGTTAAAAATTGTTATTCAGATAATTAGTGAATACAAAGGTGCAAAATTATATGCATTTATTGGCTACTTCATGTGCCATGTTTACTGTGTTGACTGCTGTACAAGCACTGTCCAAGCTAACCCCAAAACAAATACACAAAAACAATGCCATGTTAGCTCCTGGCATAACAGTGAAGGATTTTGTTTTTCTGTGAGCTCAAGGTACCTACAACTGTTCCTTCTTAGACTTGGAGAGACTTTGAGATAAGAAAAACCACCAAATTGAAGTCAAGAAACTCAAGTCTAATCAAGGGCTGATTAAAACCAAAATAGGTTCTAAAATGAAGGTAGCTTCTCACTTGTGAATGAGGATGAACCAGACTAGATTTAGATTGCTAAAGTTCCTGGCTTTTTTTTTTTTTAATAAGGATAAAAAAATATTTTGCCTTCTTCAAAAAGCTTGGAATTTGGCATGTTAACACCTCTAAATTCAGTTTTCTGTGTGTCTGTATCTGAATCAGTTAATATCATTCTGTTTTTGAACCAAGACTGCCCTTGTCCTGTTTAAAGAAGACAAGATTGGAAGTCACAAATCCACAGAAGCTGATGAACTTGCAATGGCATCATCTCATTAATGATGATTCCATGAGATTAATTAGAGAGAGCTGTGGCCTTGCATGTGTAATGGTCTTGTCTATGTCGAGAGGCAGATCTGAACTCAGAAAAGTATGATTTTTACTCCAAAAGAGAAGATCTATTCCACTGGCAATTTAAATACCCAGAACACAGAGAAGCCACAGGCTCACTGCACACAGGACTTGGTGACCTGCTGACACCTAGACTCAGATGCAGGCTGGTTGAAGCCAGTTTTGCAAGGGTCAGCCTGGGCTTTCATTCTTTACAGGTCTTTCACTTTTAAAAACGGCTATTATTTCAGTTTTCTTCTTTACATTCTCAGGCCAATTGCCAAGTTAACCTTGAGGAACGTATTATGTTTTTATCATAATTTATTTACAAAGTGTAGCATAGCTCAAGATTATTTGCTCCTAAGACCAAGTGAGTGGTCTGCAAATATAGGTGGGGTTTTCTGCGAATAGTGCTTCCAAACACTGAGGAACATTTAAATACATACAATTAGGCTTTGATATGCCTACAAAAAGACTGTAGTTCTTCAAATTCTTGAAAACAGACCAATGAAAACATGAGCAAGGGATAACTATTTTTGTCAACCAAACCAAATTTTTGCAGAGGAATTTCCAAAGCCAGTGTGTTCTGTTGTAAAATAAAGTTTATAAAGGCAACCAGTCAAGGGCTAATGTGTCTCTTAGGACAAAAAGTTCTTTTATCTCAAACAGCAAGTACCTATCCTTCAGTATTGCTTTTGATTACCTAAAAAGATTTCACTCTAAGTGAATGGTAAGGCCATGTTTTACTGAACCAAAAATTCTAGTCAATTCTCTTGATCCACAGAGGGGCTGCTGTTAATAAAGAAAAGGCTGTTCATAGTCTCATTTCTTTCTTTTCTTTTTTTACTTGATTAACAAAATTAAACAGAGGTTTTGGCATCATAGAAAAATGGGCTTAATATATATTTTAATAATAAGATTCTTATCCACTACATTTCCTCTTTTTATGTAGAACCAAGTCACAAAAGAAAAGATTTGAAGAAGAATTGAATGAAAGGATGATTCAAGCAATTGATGGAATTAATGCCCAAAAGTGAGTACTTTTTAATCTTAAATTATCTTTCATTTCTTACTTCAAACTCTATTAGTTGAAAAGATTGTTAGTTCCTGCCTAATAAATATTCTCCAAGTAAATTACTAATAAACAGCATGAGATGTAAACATGAAGAGAAAATTCATAGCAAAATGTGTTCAGGAGATAATATGAAAGATCAACAGGAATTCCATGTGGGAAAACCTTTAAACTGTGTCATGTAGCACTATCCATTTAGAATGCAATTATTCCCCATGCGAAGTCACAGAACATGGAGATATTTTTTCAAAATTTCAGGAAGAGTCTTGTGCATTAGAACCTGAATTCATGGGGCAATGGGAAGAAGACCAGCTTTTGTTTGGAGGGGAAAATTATTATTCAGTCTATGAAATCTGTGCATTTTATGAGTGTCTATTCAGTCTATGAATTGCTGTTATAGTTTTAAATGGTCCCTGAAATGCAGAGAAAAAATTAAAGGAAACAGTGGCATTCATGGCCTGAACAGAATGATTATATTCATCAGCCTTTGAAACCAGATTAGATGTTTGTTTATTCAATAAATGTTCATTGAATTAAATTATAGTGTAAACATCAGTAGGTCCAAATGAAAAGTCTCCATGGAAAGGTGTCCACCCTTATGGAAACCTATGTAATTTTTATCATGAAAGTTGAACTTTGAAAAATATAAATGATTTTTACCTAGAGCTCTGTCTCCAAAATTAAGTTGCACCTCTTTGCAAAATGTGTGCACCTTCTAGATTGTTCATTTTAAGTATTTATTTTAGAATATGTTAGGGCTTATGAAAGAATTACATGAGTGTGTATATGAGTCTATGAGGTGTGTGTATGTGTGTGTAATCGCATATATACACAATAAAGTATCTTGGTTGGGCTACGATTGCAATTCGGATATACTAGTACATTCAATTAACACCTGCCTAAAGACCCTTGTGTGATTTAAAGGCAACATATGGTTTGAATTAAGTCATTTCCCCAAGCATCAGTCCTTTAAAAATTCGATGTTAGGTGCTAGGGACACAAGGAAAGAGAAGCCTGGCCTTGATCACTTCCTGTCTGCCTGCAGGACACAGCCAGATAGATAACTAAAGCCTAAACTGGAGATACGGGCCCCTGCAACTCAGTGAGCAGCTGATTTTATTTCTTCTCTATAAGTTTCACTCTTGTTTTATTTTCAAGCTTATATTATCCAGGAGATATTTCTTTCTCAATAAAGAAAAAAACTCCTTTTCATAAATTACCTGTATACATGACTCATAGTTTGATAAGCACATAGTTCTGAAATTGAGTACAGTTAAAACATATCTTAAATTTTATTTTATGTCCTTTTTTTGTATATTAACCAGCCTTTGAGCCTTCCAACTAGTCTCATAAAAGAGGGCGGTTACACATTTCTGCAGCTAGTGCAATCATAAGAAACACCAAAAGTGTTTATTTCACTGAAGCTAAAGATCATACCCTTGAAACGAAAAGTATTGCTATAGTTCTTGCTGTTAATGGTGATTACTGTGGAACACAGTACTCTGACTTCTGTGCCCCGGCTGAACGTGCGTCACGTATGGTTGTGTCTTGCGGGGCATTCAAAGCTCCTCATGGTCAGGGTGCTGCGAAAACCTTCCCAGCTCTCCCGACGGTCTGGGCACTGGGCTGTCCTGGTGGACCTGGAGATGTTCCTCCTCAGGTGTGCTGGTCCTCTGGGTGATCTTGTCATTGGTCCTAAAGTGACGTATCATGTACATTTAGGGTCCCTAATCTGAAATCATTAAGCGGCTGGTTATGGGGTGAAGTGTAACCATTCAGCTGGCCTTTTCTCCTGGGTCCCCAAAGGCCTTCCCCCTCTAGTTCCCGAATATATCTGAAGGAGTTCAAATCCGTAGAGAGATAGTCAATGGATTGGAAAACGCTATATAATAACTCATGTGAATTGATTTTTGTTTGAACAGAAGTAACATTTTTTTTGGAATTTTACATAAAATATTTTATCTCTAATGTCAATATACATATGTTTTCCCTCCCTATGTATAGGGTAGACATAAGGTTATCCACACTTGTAGAAATATACATATATACCTGCATATACATTATAATTAAGGTTATTATATTTTTAATTATAAAAATATTTAAGAAAAGTTAGGAAAGTAGAAATATAAATCCATCATTTAATGATTCATTCAAACCAGTTGGTCACTGTTGGTATTTATTTCTAGATATTTTTCTTAATGCATGGATTTTAATTTTTTTCTTAGCTTTATTTCACAAAATGCTTTTAATTTTATTGCCAGATGCATGACTGTGTCAGGCACTGTGTACCGGGTAATGCTTGGTCATGTATCTGGTGAGGCTGTTTAGCTTCTGATTATATACAACATTCCAGTGAAAAGTTTTGCCCTTAAGCTGTTTCTCTATTTCAATGACTCTCTTAAAACAGATCTTAAAACAGATTTTTATGTCAATCACATATTTTTAATTTATTAACATTTGAGAGGTATGTATGTACTGATTTGTGTATGTTAACAAATTATGGTAGTGATCTGAACTGCTTGCTCCTTAAAATATGACAATGTAATATTTTAGTTAAGTGTAAAAGAAGCAAAATCTCCTCGCCTAGAACTTGAAGGGACACCGAATGGGTTTGACGTTCTGTGATGTGTTGCTTGCTATAAGATCAGAAAATGGTACTTCTCTGTGAACCAAATACTTAAGAACATGACACTACCATGTGATTTCAGTAAACCATCAGGGAACACATTTATTGATGTGCTTGACTCTCTAGTTATATAATTGAAATAAGCTGAGTTTCAATTTGGTACAACAGTTGGCTTGTAATACTGTGTTTTCCAAGGAGGGCAGTGTGTGAACAGGAATCTTATATTTGCAGATTCCATGGCTGGTGGTTTGGCATTATACATTTTTTTTAAATATTCAATTTTGGATGATTTACAATAAAGAAAGAAGAATGCAAGTCATTTTTAAAAAGTAGTTCCAGATGTTTGGTAGGAGGTTTGGTTTTATGATGTCTGCCCCTTTTATTTCTAGGCAATGGCTCAAGTCTGAAGACATTCAGAGAATCTCATTGCTTTTCTACAATAAAATTCTAGAAAAAGAGGTAAGCTACATTTTTGTTTAAAATCATCTTTTCTAAAATTTTAGTTTTTCAATTTCCTTCATGAATTATACTTGTGTTTTTCACTTGCGACATGAAAAGTGCCTCTAACTGTATCCAAACTCCTTTTACCTTGTTCTGTTATTCTTTCATACATATATTGTTTTACCATAATTCTTGCAATCGAGCATCTGCTCCGGCTACTCATCATTCTCAATAGTCCTGGTGGTAAATAATATCTGGAACATTCTGAGACTGGGAGCTTAAAGAAAGGAACATGACCTGAACAAATTCTTCCTGATAAATTTACAGTGAATTTGCCCAAATTATTTCAATTTTTTGACAAAAATATGAGACTTACCTGTTGGGGAGAATTAGAAACCCCAAACCATTAGGTTTCATTGTGTCTAAATAATCACATTATGACTTGCAAAGTAAAGGCTATTTCAGACACATATAATAAGCAGACATTTAATTTTTATATGTCAAGTTTAACATGAATTTGCTGAAATGAATTAAGTAATTATTACAGAAAGGACAACTGTTTAGGTTAGCTTTGTTTTATTTGCCTTTGTTTTGTGTTGATCTAGAAAAGGAACAAGTTAGAGATAATTTTTATTATCCAACCATATAATTATAGCCTTGGTTTGAGCAAAAGCTACTATATTAAAAGTCTATTAAGAAAATTCAGTTTATTTTTTATGAATATTGAATGGAAAAATCAAATATCAAAATTTCCTCCAAAATTTATCGGGGTTGGATTATGCATTTGTACCAAAACTTTCTTTTTTACTAGTGGTCAAGAAGACCAATTGTCTGCTTTTAAGTCAATGTATTGACTACAAATGGTTTATCAAATTGATATTTCATATAATTTATTACTATTATTTTGACCATTTTTTCCTTGAATAACTTTAACATATTCTTATTGGGTAAATGGTAAATATGCCCTTCCTGGTAGAAGTCCATTTCTTTTATTAATACTACAACTCATAGCTCTGCACAAAGCCCAGAAGAAGGTAGAAGATAAGGGTATAATTGAATGCATAGAATGTAATCACACTTCTGCAATTTTGCTAATATAGCTTCTCCATCAACATGTAAATTATCTGGCTAATAAGTCACAAAATTCACCAACAAAATATTCTAGTAAATAGAAGGTGACCGTCATTTAAAAACACAGCTTTTGCTGACATTGGCCTTGTGTACATATTTGCAGAGACCAGCTTTGAGGAGGGTTTTAGAGAGCATTGAAATTTAAGCTTGCTTTTTGTTCATCTGTCACCTGCTCTTCAGCCCTGCAGGCAGGACACAAGACGGGAAGGCATCGAGGGAGAGAAACATCAATTCACCACCCAGAGATCCAGCATCCCGCACTAAAACCCCAGTAGCTAAAACCAAAACAATACATACTGTACTTTCCCATAACTTGGGGAACGGTCTGTGAAGATACAGCTAATGCAACCTGCCAGTATTGTCAGGATGTTGCAATAGCATTGCCACAGAAACTTTATTTCCCTTAATTTTATTATAATAATCTCTTTTGAGAAGCTGTGTAGTCTCAGCTGCAACAGTGGGTGTCTTTGTTCCTGCATCACTCAGGCAGGGGCAGTCCCAGGTGGGCAGCTGCACCGGTTCGTTTACGGTCCTGATGGGATGCAAAGCCACGTGGCCACTACTGATTGCACCGGACAAGTGGAAAGAATGCACATGAGCCAGGCTCAGACAAGCAAACAGAGTGAATACAGACCTAGACAAAGTCCCTGGGTCTTCTCTATCTTGTAAATTTACTCGCTGCCTCTAAGCAGCATTAAGATAAATAATAAAATAAAAGACTAAAATGAGTCAATGGAATGAGGAAATTGCATTTTCTCAGTAATATTCAGAAGTAAAATATTATGTGAAAAATTATTTTCTTTCCCCAAGTTACCATGGGCAACAGCCCCACAAAGGAACACGGGGCACCTGCACGGTTCACTGGTCCCGTTGTTCACTCACCTGTCTTTCTGGTCATGTGCTCTCTCTCTCTTTGCTGGAGTGATTCAGTTACCTTTAAATGGGTTTCTGAACGGTTCAGCTTATGAAAGTTGTGGTCATGGGAAGTTACAGCTCTTTTGGAGGGAGGAAGCACTCATTGCTGGAGATGAACAGCCATCACCCTCAGCTCATCTGTGCCACAGTCTACAATTTATAAGTGTTACGCATGAACTGGGCAGAATTAAGCTGCTAGAAGACTGCTCCAGCCCTTTTCTTACTGAACTGCCATTCATGGTTTCCCTTTCTCCCTTCAGTACCGAGCCACTGCCCTGCCAGCCTTTAAGTATTATGTGACCTGCGCTTGTCTCATATTCTTCTGCATCTTTATTGTGCAGATCCTCGTGTTACCGAAGTAAGTGCATGCTTTCTCCTTAGGGATTCTCACCTGGGACAGTTGAGGGTGTGAGGAGATGGCCATTTCTAAAGGGGGGGTTATGCAACATGCCACAGTGATGGTGGAAGTGGTGGAACTCAGGATCTGTGAAGTTAAATGAACCCTGTATGTCATGTTTAATTATATAGAAGTATTGGATTTTCAAAGTAGACATGTTGATTCACCTTACAGGGTTTTTTAAAATAAACGTAACCTTCTTCCTTTGATTCCCATATTACTTTGATGTCCCATTTAAGAAATGTAGCCCAGTAAAATTTACTGAACAGGGCAAAATTGCCAGATGTCATTTCTAATATACAAATAACATTATTGCATATTGAAAGGACAAAACCTACTCTGGGCACACTTCACCCACCCATTCCTTCTGATTTCACATTCTTCTTCTTGAAGTTCACTCTCTGCCATCAACTCTGATTGTTACAGGTCACTGTCCAACTTGTCTCTCACAGGACAGACTTGACATAGACAGGAGAAACTGGGTGAACTGAATTTCACACTAGCTGTCACACATTTTAGGGTGGACTCCTGCTAGTTCCACTTACTGGTGAACATCTAGTCACTTGGTTCCTTTCTCTCTCACCTTCTTAATGAGTGCAATGTAAGTCAACTGACTTTCTTTAAAGAAACAGATATTTCTCATTCTACGGTCTAAAAGAAAAAGAAAACGAAACTCCTGTCTTTTGACAATAGGGAATATAGGAACAATAAATTTTAAGATAAATTTCCTTTCCTCTTATTACCTATTCTGTAAAGACCAAAGCAGCCATTTTTAATGTAGCATAATTTAGAGTGTTTGCATTTAACTTCAGGGGTACAGCCAGCATCTGTGGGAAGCTTGAATTTCTAAGGCTGGGTTACATTTTTGTTTCATGAGATGCAGAGCAACTAGAAATAAACGGTCTGTCCTTCCCCCTGTACTCCAAAGGATGTTCTTCTGGGCACTGAGACGATTCAAAGGCTTTATACAACTCTAACATAGTATTTTCATATATGTGTAACCCAAAGCTTTCTGACCCCTTTTAGGAAGGGGTTCTCACTATATTTCCCCTCACCCCATAAATTAGCATTAAAATGTGTGGACCGATTAAGCTCTTCTGAAACTTCAGTGAAATTTGCCACTGTCAACTTAATCAGTTTTCCATTTTAAAGAAAGTCAACAAACTAAGTTATTTCTAAGTGTCAGGCCTATGCCACATGGTACAACAGAGAAACAATCAACCCAGCTTGCACAAGGCTTATAGACTGGGCATTGGAACTGTATGTGGATGATACAGGGAAATGAATCCTCGGCATTACTCTTAAGTAGATAAATTCCTTCGTTTTTCTATATATTCCTTTTGGGTATTTTTAAATTTTCCAGATCATAATTCAGTTTGTCACCCACTGGGAAGAGCTGGGAGAGAGGAAAGTGATGTCAAAAAAGACTGACTGCCAGGGAACAAGAAAAACATTTCATGGCCTTATACTTTTAAAAGAACATCAAGGAGATGACTGCTCTGTCTCTCGTTTTTGTTTCTTGTCTCTCTTCTGTTGTGTTGTTAATTTATGAGGATCCATAAATATGTTATTTATTTATGGCAGTTCATTCCCTCAGGCATCATCGCCAGTTATTGTTGTGTTTTTCTTGAGCAACAAGTTAGATTTCGAGCATGAACATTGTGAAATCTCTGCCGGTTGTGTTTCCCTCTTTGTGTTGGCAGTGAGAAAGCTCCGAGGAAGGCCCGCGGGCTCCCCTGATGAAGAGAGTTGAGACCTTCATTTTCGTGTGTGTGAAAGAACTCACTGAATGATTTATTACAGGGAAGGGATACATTCAAATTAGCCAAAGGAAGAGGCACATAGGGCAGAGTCTGGGAGGGGCCCAAGTGCAGAGCTTCTGGCTGTTCTCTCCCAGGGGAGCTTGGAGGGGGCGGCCTTCTCGCAGCCACTTTGTGTGACACTACCCACTAAGTATTGTCAGCCAGGGAAGCCCACCCAAGCCTTTGGTGTCCAGAATTTTTACTGAGGCTCAATCATGTACTGCCCACGTGGCTGACTGCTGGTTTCCAACCTCCTCCCAATGTCAGGCTGACATCTTTAGTCTCCAGTTTTTTCAGAGGTTGAGAACTGCACTACCTGTGTCAGCATTATATTATATTATATTAGTCTTTTTCCTTCGTTTGTCTTTTATGTTAACATCCTCATCTTTCTTTTTCTTTTAAAAAAATATTCTTGCTATGAAATACTTTAAAACATACAGGGCATAAAATAATAAACAAGCATGTGCACAAAATAATAAACATGCATGTGCACAAAACCCATATTTCACAAATGTTAATCTAGTGTTATATTTATTATAGATATGTTTCTATGCTCTTAGGACCATTATGTTTGGGGATGCTTCCTTATAAACAGCATCTATTTTTATTTATTTATTTTTACTTATTCAACCCAATATCTTCTTCTATATTAATGTGCTTTATTTTATTTGTATTTTGATTTTCATTGATGTATAGGACTCACCTTACCTCTTATGTTTCTATATTTCTCATATTTTTCTTTTAATGATTGCCATTAAATTTTTAACAGATATTTTTAATTTAATAAATTCTAAAGTTAATTATTATGTATCTTGTATAATTATTTCTTAGCATTTTAGTTCCAGATGGTAATTATAGTCAATATTTATTTCGATTTACCCCTATTTTTGCCAACTTTTTGTTCATTGATGCTGTTTAAAAATTATTTCTTTATTTTTCTTCTTACTGATGTATATCATTTATTAGTTCTTTTACTGAGGGTCTGTGAATAGCAACATCTACTTTTTGCTTGTATTAAAATATCTTTATCTGCTTTATTTCACATTCATTCCTGAATAATAGTTTAACTGGGTATAAAGTCCTAGATTAGCTCTTATTTTCTCTTAACATTATGATGATATTGTTACCTTGCAGTTAAGCTTCTGTTGTTGCTAATGAAATGTCTTCTGTCAATCTTTTTACCTTTCTTGTTATCTGTCTTATCTGTCTTCCCCAGGTGCTTTGCTTTTCTTTCCCCGCCCCCCTAGATTTTTACTACATTGTTTCTAGATATATATTTGTTCTTATTTACCTAGTGACTAGGTGTGATTTTTTTCCATCTGAGGATTTATCCTTCCGTTCCAGTCCTGACAGCTGTGCACCTTCTTGCCTTACATGCTGCTTCCCCTAGACTTACCGTGATCCCCCGGGACTCTTACTAGTTGCATACAGTGCTGTCTGTCTATTCTCCAGCTCTTGTAGTTTTCTCTCAACATTCCCATTTATTTATTTATTTGTGCTTCATTCTGGTGAATTCCTCATTCACACTGAGTCTGTAATTTCAGTAGTTACCTTTTCATATCTAAGAAGTTTATTTGGTTCTTTATAAAATCTGAATTTTTTAATAATTCTACATTTTGCCTATGGATTTCATTTTTTCTTCTCCATTATTAGCGGATTTTATACATATTATATAAAAATAAAACTGGCTTCATTCTTTATTTATGCTTTCTTAAATACATGAATTCTTCCATTTAGTCTATCTGTTGACTCTGTCATGGTGGTATGCCTCCTTGTGTTATATGTAATTTTAACTGTGAATTCATCAGCACCAGAGGTTTTAGTTCATGGTAATCTCATGTGTTCTGAGTTGTGAAGACATCACTATGAGACTTTATTTTCGGCATTTCTCTGCCAGGCACCTCGGGGGCTCACCAGTTTTGTTAAACCCTTAGGTCTAGGTCTGAACGAAATAGGTCACGTGGATTTGATCAACCCATTAGCAGGAAACAGGATGTAGGTACCTCTGTTTTTAAAGGCCACTCTTTTTCTACTCATGGCCCTAGGCAGATAGTCAGCTTCCCTGAAAATTAGCAGGGTATTAGACAGAGTTTTGATATTTTTCTGTTTTCTGGTGGACAGCACTTTATGGCTCTTGATTTTATTCAAAAGCTCAATTCCAATTTCCCAGTAATAATATGCCTGGGAGTGTGGTGTACCTTGTGTAAACATTAAATCTTACACTCATGGCATATCTCTGCCTCTGGTTCCATTTACCATCAACGCCTGTCAGCATTTTTGCTTTTCAGTACCTTCTGTGCACCTAATGTTTTCTCTTCCTAGATTATGAGCTCATCTATTTAAAATAATAATTTTGTTATACTCTAAGAAACATTTGCATTAGAATAATGGTGTTTCTCACTTCTGCTCACATGCTCTCACTTTTTAAAAATTTGTTGAATTATAGTTTTGTTTCATTTTGTTTGTTTTCATTTTGGTAAACTGCCTCATGATTTTTTTAAAAATGAGAGGAATGACTAAATGAGTGAGTAAATGAATGAATGCATGACTGACTGGTCATAGAGGAATTTGTGACCTTGAAAGGACCAGTAAGGGAAAGCGTTTTCCTGAAAGGGGGTCTTACATCATCCCTATTTGGCTCATGATTTTTAAATGAGTCTCTAGTCTCAGAATTTTCATACATGCATTTAAGTTATTAGTTGGCTTCTCTTTTTGGAGTTGTTCTCTCACTTCTGTGTGCCTTGTAATATAACTTTATCAGAAATGTGAGCTACCTTCAAAGACCAAACATGATCAAGAATAAATTATTTTTGCATTCTTTAATAGTTTCATATTGTCTGCCAAACTGAATAATGTTATACTGTGGGCATTTGTTAAAAGTAAGAATGATTTTTTTCTAATAAAGTTTAGTTAAATATATGTTTTATTATTTCAAGTTAAATTAAGAATAACAATATTTTACTTAAGGAAAATTAATAGCCAAATTACCTTAAATATCTTAGAACTTTTATTTCTGCTTAGATTCTTTAAGACTCATTCCATTACTCATGTTACTACTCAATTCTCATTAATTCTTTAATACTCACTTCAGAAAAGTTACTTTTATTTTGCTTGTATCCACAAAAAGGAAAAGAATAGGGGAAACGTTAATGATAGCCACGCATGCTTACTGAAAGCAGACTTGGTTCCCTGAACACAAATGGTGGAGAATAACTATTGTGGAGGCAGTTGGCTTTGGCGAGCAACCAAACCGGTGGGCCCAAACATTGGCTACCACGAAAGTATATAAGTTACTCCCTGTGTACCTTGATGCAGTAGATGAGAATCTTAGGGAAAAGCAAAAAGGAAAAGGAAGGAAGGGAGGGGGGAGGGAGGGAGGGAAAAGAAAAGAGAAAAAGAAAGAAGTAAGGTCATTCTCACTGTCCAGGATACATGGACCATATAGCTTTCACTGACATGAACAACATACAACTTTGAGTTCAGGTCACCTGAGAGTAAGGAAATGGCTCACAATTAGCAGCTTGAATGTAAGTTAGCAGATTAGTTCCTTCTCCGTAGTCAAAGACCAAAGGCACAGGGCGGGTCACTCTGTCCCTCAGATTCCTTCACTTCCTCCAGCACACCACTCTTCTTTCCCTAGACTTTGCTTCTCACCTTCGTTCTCTAAGATGGCTGCATTCACTTTTTGAGCAACAAGAAAGAGGACCCAGAAGCAGTGGGCAAAAACACTCATAACTTCCATCTGCTGGGGAAACCCCCCAGAAGCTACCTCATGACACTGTGGTTTATAACCCAAGTCCAAGATCTTAGTCACATGCTTGAACCTAGCTGCATGGGAGGCTGGAATATGTAGTTTTTAGTCTGTGTAATTGGGCTTTTATCTAAGAATTCTATCACGAAAAAAATGGAATTCATGTTTTCTTTCCAGAAATGAAAACTGATGTTTTTTGTAGTTAGTTGTATGTCACTGATACAGTAATATTTGAAGAATAATAGCAGTTGAAGGGAGCTGAGTGGTTCTCTCAATGAAACAGGCCAGCATACTTTACTTTGTAGCTAGGGGTGTATTCTGAGCATTTGTAATAGAAATAGAAATTTATACATGTATTTAATAAATCATTCCTGGGATCACTCAACAACTCTTCATTAAGCTACATTATACCAACCATAGTTAAAGATGCTGGGAAAACAAAAGTAACCCCAAAAAGTCCCATTGTCATGCAACACATTCTATTAGGGGACCCAACAATAATGTTATAAACAAATGCATATATAATAATTCAGTGATGCTAAGCTTTAAGAAAAATAAAACAGATCAAGACATTGCAGAGTGATGGAAGGTGGTATTTCAGATGAGGGGAGTACAGGAAGGTGACGCTGATTATGTGGTACTGAAGCAGAAGTCTGAATGACTCAAAATGAAAATTATGTGGATATCTGGCAGAAGAGCATTCTTGATGATGAGAGTCACAGCTGTGTTCAGGGACCAGCAAGGAGTCAGGGTGGCAGAAAGCAAAGTGAGCCAGGAGAGAGTGCTGGAGGATGCAGTCAGAGGAGCAGTGTGAGGGGCAGGTCGTACTGTCCCTCAGAGGTTACTGGAAGAACTTGGACATCACGCTGAGTGCAGTGGGAAGTCCTAGAAGATTCTTAGCTGAACACATGATCTGGCTGTTCTGAAAAGTATCATTCTTGTTGCTCTGGGGGAGGGTGGGAGTGGAAATAGGAAGACCAGGTAAGATGATGGCTTGCCCTAGAGTAGCAGTACAGGTGGTAAAATGTGGCCAAATTCTGGACACGTTATGATGAGCGACACACACAGGTCTTGCTACTGGATGGGAAATGAACAGTACGAGAAAGTTAAGTTCTATGGAGTTTATGTGAGGGGGGCAGTGGGGTTTGGCCTGAGCAACTGGGAAAAATGGGGCTGCCACTTACTGAGAGGGAGAATCCTGTAGTAGGAAAAGGTTGGAGAGGGGTGTGGAATCATGGGCTCAGTTCTGGATGTCAAACACGTGTGTGCTCATAATCCCTCTTCCCTTTCCAACATCACAGGACCTTCAAGTGACCAAAAAACCTCTCAGCTGCTAAGTCCTATTATCAGAGAAAGGCTACTGTAATCTATAGTGCCAAAGAATATTTGAATGCCTTTTCTCCTTTACACCAGTTCTTACATCTTTTTATTTTTACCAGATTCCCTTTTAGTTTGAGACTCTGTAACTGATCACTTGAAAAAAGAGAGGGAGAGATAAAGGGAGGAATTTATTTCATGCTTACACTTGAACATTTTCTTCCCTGATTCCCCATCATCCTTGCAAAATGCCATGTAACAGGTATGTACAGAGCATGATGAGGGCTCCACATCACCTCTTGCGGGAGGAGACATGAGGACACAGGGGAAAAAGGGCCATGACAGTCATCACACTAAATATAACTCCAGAGAAAGACCTCGTTATTTACCCATTGAAATGGTTTATACCTAATATAACATTTAGCCATTTTTGGGGGGAGGTGTGTATCTCTCCTGGCTCCTTTCTCAACAAAAGTCCTTCCTCATCCTGTCAGCACCATCTTTTAGCAATAAACTGACTGGGAAAAACCAGGAAGAAGAGAGGACCTGGCCCTGAATCAACCTTTTCCATTTACTGTAACAATACACTTGATTAAAGTGCCAAAGTCAAAATTACACCCTAAAAAAGTGCAATTTTTCTTGCCTCATGACAGGGAGGAGTCAAGTTTGCCTTTCAGTAAGTACATGAATCAATTATGCTTGTGTGTTAAAAAGAAACAGCTTTGCAACCAGAATGTTGATTAAAATTTATTATGTTACATAAACATCATGGTATGCTTAATGGGCCTGAACATGCTTTTGATAAAACAGGCAGGATAAATGGCTACAATTAAGAACTTTTGACCAACCATTGCTTCGCCTCATGGTAGTTCTTGTTCCCCGAGATGAGGGGCCTATCCCTCTGAACAGAGGACCCACGCTCTGTGGACTAGAATAGCAGACAGACTCAGGTCGAACACGTCAGCCAGAGTTTGAGCCACTCTAGGTCTGAATCTCAGGTTTTGACATCATGTTCTAAATGCAAGATCACATTATCTACAAAAAGAGACAGTTTTACTTATTCCTTTCCAATCTGATACCTTATTTCATTTTCCTGCCTAATTCCCCTGGCTAGCTCCTTTAGTATAATGTTCAACAGAAGTAGCCACAGCATACATATATTTTTGGAACATTGGCCAAGCTGTCACACAGACTAGACCATAAAAGCATCTCAACAAATTGGAAGAGATTTTTATCTTTTCAATCTTTATTAATAAACCTTTTCAAGATTCATTTCAATTTTTTCATAGTTAAATTATATATTTTTGAATAACCTAGTCAAATAAGAAATCACAAGAGAAATTAGAAAGTGTTTGTATATCAAACTATAATATCAAAATATGTGGGATGTAACTTAAAGCAGTCATTTAGAGACAAATTTGTAGACTTCAAATGCTCATATTAGAAAATGAAATGGTTAAAATCAAAAGTTTGTTTCCAACTTAGGAAGCCAGTAAAAGAAGAGCAAATCAAGAAAGTAGAAGGGAAGTAATACTAAGGAAGGGAAAAAAATCAATAAAGTGAACCCAACCCAATACAGCAAATAGTAAAGACAAAAGTTGATTGTTGAAAATGTTTAAATATTTGTAAACCATTAGCAAAACTGATCAAGAAAGAAAAAGAGATCATCACAAAGCACCCAAATTAAGAATCTAAGGAATAAAAGGGGATCCACTACAGATTCTACAAACATTAACAGGATAAATATGGAGTATTAGAAATTACTCAAGACCAAGAAGATTTACAATTCAGATGAAATGGAAAAATTAATTGAAAAGACAACCTATCAAACCTGACACATAAGAAAATATAAAATTTAAGTGGGTATGTAAATATTAAATTTATTAAATTTGATTTTTTCAATCCTCACATGCACACACAAAATTCACACGTAGGTGATTTCTGTGTGAATTCTACTGAATGTTTAAGAAAATAAGATGGAAGGAACTGGTCAAATATTAACAGATTTCATAATTGTTAATGAATAAAAATTTCCTGTTCATGGACAGAAACTCAAAGATTGAAGCTCCAAATCAAAGACCACTTCTGTTGTACGTATAGGAGATCAACCTAAAATTAAAAGAGAAAGTTTGGAAATAGAGATGGAAGATAGCTATTCTTGGAAACAGCTTATGGGAAAAAATTGTAGTAATATAAATTTCTGACAATACAGAATTCAAATGCAAGGCACCCAACATGAAAAAGGACCTATTCTTATACAGTCACTAAGAAAGCTTAACAGTTATACATCTTTGTGCACTCCAGCATTGCTTTGAGGGAAATAAAGAAACCATTTAAATGTTCAGGTATATTGACAAATTCATAATCCTATTTGGAAATCTTAATACATTGTAAAATTGAGTCCATAAGTCAGCCCATTGGGGATCTGACTAATTCTTCAGGCACTGTGAATAGATATATTTAGAAAACATGCTTTGTTTCCAGAAAAAAAAATGTAATTTTCAGAAAACCATAAACCATCATAGAAGTAGAGCATATTTATCACAATCTAGAAGAAAAATGAAATTGTCAAAATATAAATAATAACCACAACCTTGATCAAATCTGTTGAAATTAGAAATAACAAGAACAGACCAAAAATAATCTTTGTGGAATTTATAAATTAGACTTCTAAATTACCCTTGTATTTTAAAAAAATGGACATTGAAATCATAGGCCTTTTAGAAAAGAATGGCAGTGAGTAGCTACAAATCAAAGCTGTGGGATTCGGCTAAAGCAGTAATTATCACAATAGTTATGTGCTCAGATACATTTATTAAACAATAGAAAAGTTGGCAATAAATAACGATCAAGGAAAAGAACAATATGAGTTTAAATAAAGAAGAAGGAAGGAATTTTTGAGGTTCAGTCAGAAACTAATAATACAGAAAACTGTCAGAAATCATAGGCTTTAATAATAACCCAAAACCTTTGAGACGGTCAAAAACATGCAAAGTTTCAAAAGCCTGATTTAAAGATAAAAATGATAAATAACATTAAGTACAAGAAGAAATTACTTCAAAAAGGGAGACTTTTAAAATTTTCGGAGACTATTATATAGAATATTTTACATTTGAACATATAAATAAAATGGATAACTTCCCAGGAAAATTATCAAGTTGACTTAAGAAGTAGAAGCAGTAAACATGGCAGTGGTGTGACACACCCAGTTCCAACCCTAGGTCAGGAATACATTTCGTACCGCTTAATAGAGATAGAGCTTTGGGAAAGTCTCCCCGTTTCTCTGAGTTTCAGTTTCTCTTTGGTAAAATGAGGTGAAAATATTAGCTACTCTTCAAGAGTTCTGTGAGGAGTAAATGAACTATGCATATAAAGTCCTTGGACCAGTACCTGGCCTGCAGTGAGTGCTCTGTGAATGTGGGCTTGTGTCATTGTATCATCGTGCCGTTACCGTCACCTCATCACTTGGTTTTACAGTTGAGATTTACCAAACTTTCCATGAGAGATTACTCATTTGTTCTTACACAGTTTCAGACCTAAGAAAAAGAAATAATGTTTCTGAACTCAGCCTTATGAGGCTGGCCTTACCTTGACATTCAAGAGGAGCCAGGTGAGCGTAGAGTCAAACAAAGCCCAGCAGAGCTTATTTTATAAGAATGAAGTGGATGAGAAGATAGCAAACAAAAGCTTCGCAGGTGACTCACTGTGCCCCTCTTCGGTGCCAGCTAACAAGAGCCCTCCATGCCTCTGAGGCGTGGACTACCTCACACTCCCCCCCCTCCACACTGTCTGGCTAAGCAGGAGGCTCTGAGCCTGTGTGTTGGGAAGATGATGAGGCTGGGGCAAGTGGTGGTAGCCAGGGCCTCTGTGGCCTCTGACCAGGGTCTAAGGACTGGAGTGATATCTTCAGGAAGAATATTCTAGAAGGTAAGGAGACACACAGTGCTAATCTCCACTAGACTGTAAGCAACCAAAAATATGGGTGACATCTTACTCATCTTTGTATCATTACAGCCTAACATGGGCCTGGTACATGAGACAAGTCAACAATCTAGGTGTATTTACTGTATAACCACCCTCCTAGCAGAGACTTATTGTTACTCATAAAATGAGAACAAATGTCATTATCTGACCAGGCGTTTGAAAGCACTGTGAATCATGTCTAGGAGATAACTCAGTGCCCAACACATCACTGAGTCACACCAAGTATTGATTTGAAGTCAAGTTTTTGTTGATCATGCCTGGTGTGTAATCCTCTCTGGTAATAGTGTAGGAATCTGAGTATGTGGGCTGCATCAAACCTTCCTGTCAAGGTGGGGGTGGGGGTTTTTAGTTAGTTCACTGATTTCTTGCTTTGTTTCCTTCCTCACAAGGATCACAGCAGCATACTTGCTGGTAATTTCAGCCTGTTGCTGATTTACATCTGGATCTTTCATTCTGTCAGTTGACATTTGGGTTGTTAGTACTCTTCTCAGTATTTTCTGTATCTTCAGTATCTCCAGCCAGAATCATCAACAAGAGGTTCACTGTGGTCTCAGATACACCTGACCTGTCCTTGGATGTTCCATTTGAATTTCATCTTTGATTATTCATTGTGGTTCAGCTTTTTGATACCCCCAAAATCCTTTTATCTTTAGATTAAATGAAGTCTTAAGAGGTTTTACTTTTTTAATTATTTAAAGGACCTCTCAGAAATGCATACAGTTCTTATAAATACTTGTAACCAGTTGGTAGTACAAGCTGTAGCTTAGTGGGCACATTTTTCACATGATCATAGAAAATGTGCATGCTTATCGATTCATGCAAGAATGTAAAGGCCATGGCCCATGAAACCTTGGGGGAGCCTCAGGAAACATTTGGATGCATCATGTTGAAGGGAGCTGAATCTGGTTGGATTCTAGTGGGTAGGGTGAAGACTCCATGTTTCCTAAGTGAACAGGCACGAGGTCTTTAAGGATATCAGATGAGGCTGCTCCGGTCGCAGCCGCTGCCACACTGTCAGTGGCAGGGAAGCGAGTACTGAGACAGAAAGTGCTAGTCACATAGGTGAGTCCTAAAAAGGTAATTTTTCTTTAATAAAAACCATTGTTTATAGGGCAATTTTAATGAGTCATCATAACAAGTCGATCAGACAGAACTGTAGACACACTTTTCTATGGGTATATTTTTGGTTTTATTTTACCTTCATCTCATTTCTCAAAAAATTAGTGAGGATTGAGGTTCTCATTTAATTAAGTCCTAATTAAGCTGAAAATATTATTGGTGGCTTTCCGGGGTAACAGAAGCCCTCCCCACACTAACCCGTTTTTGTTTGTTTGTTTCTTGGCAGAACCTCCATTCTTGGGATCTCCTTCGGAGCTGCTTTTCTCCTGCTGGCCTTTATCCTTTTCCTCTGCTTTGCTGGGCAGCTTTTGGTACGTATTTCAAACCTGGGACTTCTTTGAAAACTGTACTCATTAAATGAAAATCGATTTCTTAAAACAGAGAGCTTGTTGACTTACCATTTTAAGAGGTACAGATCCCAGAGGGCAAACATGTGTCCCTCGTGTCAGCGGCTCAGAATACAAACTGAGGCAGCTCATGCACAGCCAAGACACTAATATGAAGATTATTTGAGATGCTGGATGTCACATCATAAAATTGTAATCATATCTGTTCGTTTCTGTCAGCATTTTTTTATCATCCCCTCTACCTTTTCAGAGTACTTATAACTGCGAC
The DNA here is from genome assembly GCA_004026545.1 of Mormoops blainvillei. Classification (NCBI taxonomy): domain Eukaryota; kingdom Metazoa; phylum Chordata; class Mammalia; order Chiroptera; family Mormoopidae; genus Mormoops; species Mormoops blainvillei. Next base: position 42,925 of record PVJD01004140.1, on the reverse strand, counting down.
TATAATAGGAGGGTTTTATTGTACAGGGAACTAAAATTCAAACCAAATAGATCTTAGAGCTGTTATATTCATTTTCCAGATATAAAATCTTGGAGCACCAAAATGCATAAATGTACAAATATCTCTTTTCGGTGTTTTAATTTAAGCCAGTCATTGTGAGTTCTTGTGGTTTAAGTGCTAGTCCTGGACATAAGAAGTACATCTACGTGTATTCGCGAGCCTAACGCAGTGAGAGCATCCCAAAAAGGGCAGCTTGGGACAGAAGTCACGGAAGACAACCGATGCCTCGTTGTGTTCATTGCGCATCGGCCAGGCTTTGAGCAGAGTTCATGGGCAGCCTCTGGAGACTCCTTCATGATTTCTGTTAACCAAAATTTTCATGTTACAAATAACTTGTTATACAAGATAAATAGGAATAATCTTTAAAATATCTGTCAATGAATGCATTTTATGCAATGTCTGAGGTTAAAGAAATTTCATATTTTTGAAATTGTGATTTCTTCTTCCAATTAGACTTTGACAGGCCCATGTAGAGGACACAGAGGAAGTTGGCTCTGAGTCTGCAGGCCTCCTGGGCACTTCTCGGGCTTGTGCTGCACCCATAAGGATGCACCATGGCTTCGATGAGACACTTTGCTCCTTCTGCATGTTTTTACACTTTTCATCTGTTTCTTCATTGTAATGTTGTTTTGCTTTTTAAAGGACATACTATTACATACTATTAGCAACATCAGTACAGTGACAGAATGGCCTCTTGGGGCTCTGAAAGCAATAGCTCTGGAGCCCTGGGTGTCCATGGCATTCCAGTCCATGTTGAAATGTTTCCCAAACAGAGCTAAGATTCTGAAACATGTCTCAGTCTCCAGCGTCGCCCTTTTTTGCCTAGTACCTTTGGAAACATTTGTGGGTTTTGTTTGCTGTATCATAGTTTAGATTATTTAAGTTGGATTAGAAACTCTTCCACAAGTGGGACTGTGGTTTCTAATTTCCTGGAATGCCCATGGCATTTCTTAAAACTCTCCAGAAGATACTGTAGGTTGTAGAGAAGAGAGGACTGGGAAGAAATACTGACCCATGGGAATCCTTGTCAACTTCTAAAATGCTTAGTATGCAGAGAGGCCTGATTTCCCACATTCAGATTTTCCTTGGGTGGAAAGTGCTTGGCTCCACCCTCTGTCTTCCAGGCCTCCAGAACGATTTTGAAGACTGTTTCTGAGGATTTTAGAAGAGAAACTATCATTTGTGGTTCTGCTGGAAATCCAAACTTCGTTCTAAAGCAGCTTATATCATTGCACCTAAGAAGCTATATTTCTCATTTTCTAGTCCAAGCATTCCAGTCGCGGAGTGGGGGAGCATGGCGTATATTTAGGGTTTGAAATTGACTTTTTTCTTTCCACTAAGTTTCTGTAGAAAAGTAACACGGAGCTGGAGGCTGGAAAATGACTCTCCAGAACAACTTTGCCACCTGTATGGGAGTGCTTTGCTCTCATAAAATGTCTCCCGTCAGCCTCGGTATAATCCAGCCTCACTACGGAACTTTTCATGGCTTTGGGTCTCTCCTGTACCCAACCTGTAGTCCTTCAGGGTGATCGAGGTCCCAGATGCGTACTCCCTGCTTCCTCCAATTCCCAGGGGCTTACCAAGACCCTGACACCCACAACCCAAATGCTCGGAAGTTCTTTTTAACCCTGTTGCCTCAAAGAAAAATTTCAAAGCTGCAAATGAAATGGTGCCTGCCTCTTTTTCACCAGAAGCTCGTATCTTGGCAAAATGGTCAGAAAGACTAGAGTTAAACACAGCCTGGTCTTCCTAGACTTGAATTAGTAGGTTCTGTGAACTAGTCTCCCCCAAGTGGCCAGCTGGAATCCTTGATCCAGATGTAATCCTGCTAAAATTCGAGAAGGAATTCTTCTCATTCCGATAAGAGGTTTTTTGTTTTGTTTTGTTTTGTTTTGTTTTAAGCTATGCTCTAAGGATGTTTTTTAAACTGTCAACATCAAACATGTTAATGCACAGCCAGTCTAAGAAGGCTTTAAATATGCTCAAGTATGCTTTCTCTTCTACCCTCCAAATTCAGCCAAAAACTGTGTGTATCACAAATACTCCAAGTGATGGTGCAAAAGGTAGTGCTACATCCTAACTGCTTATTCCCTTGCCTCTTGAAAACCTACCAAATTGTATGAGGTTTTATTAACCTTTGCATTTAATTATGGATTAAATACTGAGCTTATGAAAAAGTACTAATAGCCCAGACTCACCTTCTAGTAACATATGTTAACCTTCTGAAAACTCAAGTGCTGAAGGCAGTATTGATACTAATATTGATATTAAATATTTATGCAAATGAAGAATTAAAGTAAAATACTTTTATATAAAGGAAGTGGAGAAAAGGTAAATGTAACTAATATTTTTCTTCCAAGAACCTTACCTTTGTTATACAAAGCATACAACACAAGTAAATAAAATTGCCAGGCCATTGTACAGCTGGGTTTGATTTTTTTTTTTTAAGTGTAGGAAAATAAAAATGGGCAAAAATAAGAGTGCTAATGAAATTCAGTTTTTAACTGCTGATAAAAAATCATACAGGTATCTTTTCAGTGACACATTCTGGGAAAAAATGTCAGAGAATTTATGCATTATTACTGGTGTGAGAAGCCCATGCCACCACCCACCCCAGCCCACCCATGTCCTATGGTTAACACAGCATTACTGCCCCTACCCTGCCGCCATGTTGCCCTCTTCTCAGTTCTTGCCCATGTGGGTGAGCCCTCTTGCCTTCCTAGAAGACTTTTCAGAAGCCGCCCCAGCCCGTGTGATGGGTCCCCCTTTGAGCCCTATGGGATTTAGGGTCTGTGCCAGATAATTTGACACTAGATTACATAATAGCACATTTGACCACCCCCTTTTGTGAGTGTGACTGTTTTCTCCCTTCATAAATAATAGATTCCTTGCAACAAGAATTGTTTCCTACACTTGCTTCCTGTCTCCCAGTGAACCCGGCAGCAAGCTGACCACAGAAATATGTCCGATAGGCATGTACTGCATCAGCACTCCTGGACCCCTAGCATCCCTGAGAGGCTCTGTGTCCTTCCTCCCCTCAGCAGGTTCCAAGGAGCACCTCCCTTGTCTCACAGTTCCGTCACTCTCAGGCCAAGTCAACCTGCCCTGAGTGCCTGGGTTAATTCCTCCTTCAGTGTGTAAATGAGTGTGTGAACCAGTGAGCAGTGGTGAGTCATCTTGCTGCCTTGAAATTCCTTCTTACGTGCGCCATGATTCCTTGACTCCAACGTGCTGACTTCTCAGTTGAAAGTAATCTTCTGACCTTCCTTAGCCAACGCTGTAGAGCCCACCTTTCCCACCACCAGCTTTCCTAGTGCGAGCTGGTTGGGCTTCCTATTTTGTATTCTTATTTGAATTTTTTTTTTTTTAGGTGGAAAGATCCTCAGTGAGTTTGCTTCAGCCCTGTTTTGTTCTTTGCAGTATATCAAGCACTTGAAACACAAGATACATGTTTATTATCAGTTGGCTTGAAGGGATGTTGGGTTGCACCCAAATGCAACCTCCTGGCACCGGTGCTCAGAAAACGTCCCTCCCCTGTCCTCACACACCCTCAATCTTTTTCATACTGGCTGCTCTGAATTAAGCTCACAGTCACTGCATCCCTACTCTGAATTCTGGGAAGTCCATGGCCAGGGGACATCCTGGCCCATCATCCTGGTGTCCTCTCTTGTCATATCTCATTAGGCACCTTAGCATTGGTGCCCTCATGAGGTACTTAGCTTTCTACAGCAGAGTCTGGTTAGCACTTCGGAATTGCAAATCCACGGGTTACAAACAAGAGTTAACATTGTCTAGCCACACATTTTGTGGATGAGGAACCCAGGACTCAGAAGTGCCATGTGCTTCAGTGAGTTTCAATTTCCAATCATTTAGGAGAAGTTTCCGTCCATGAAAAATAATGCAGAAGGAGGTGTAAGCAGATCTGTTGAGGATGGAAATGGAGACTTTGGAGCAGACTCATGAGTGTGATAACTACGGGACCTACAAAGGTTTTCTGCCCATGGTTAAGATCCTTTAGAATCGGTATAAACTGCTTATGATGTGCAAGATCCCCATTAATAGTTCTGTGTCCAGCCTCATTGCAGTTTACAAGCAACAAAGCATGTATGTTATCCTACCATATATCATATTATATCAAAATGATGACTTACTCTGCTAGGCCTTTTATATACCCTGGCTCATTTGTCCTCACAAGAGTCCTTGGCAGGAGTGCACGTTATACAATTAATGAGACAGAAGCTTGCAGATGCTACAAACTTGCCCTATAATGTAGAGCAAGTAGGTGTCGGAGTCGGAACTGGAATCAAACCTGAGAATTCTTGTAATTAATTGGAGACAGGTTCCAGGATGCCGGGCTGTGAGTGGAGAGAGTCACCAGCAGACTAGTGCCCGGCACTAGACAGGGATGGCCACTTTCTCCGTCCCTGGCCAGCATGGCACCGAGGGTGCCTTGTGGTGACTGCTGAGCAGTCATTGGTAAAAATCACACTGGAAAGTCAAGATAACCTCACATGGAACCTCATTTGTCTTCTCCTTTAATTTCCTAATATACATTTTTCAGCTATTAGCCCATTTGATTGAAAACTGCATTCTGGGGAAAGTGTAGCCCCACCTTAAAAGACACTTGATAAAATGGAAAAAAGTTAACTTGTAAGTGGATTTAGACTCTAAAATATTCTAGTAATATTAATATTATTACTTTGCAAAATGTTTTCACATATATAAGAGCCCTTCAGAGTGTTTTCATGTATATATTATTTCATTTCATAATCAAAACAATCCACTTTATCTGAGAACCTAAGATGTAGAATAAGAAATTCAAGTCACATTTTCATTATAATAAGCAATAAAAAATAAAAATAATTGTTATATTAGTAGTAATAATAATAATGATTATGTTTACTGCCAGATTTAACTTTCTGAACTACCTGAGGTGGACTTACATCTCTGTTACAAACACAATACAGTGAGCCTAACCAAAAATACCACCAAAATAAAAAGAAACTCCAAAAGCATCTTTTAAAACAACGTCAGATAAATTCAGTGAAAATGCTGGAAAATGTCAGAAGACATTTTCTCTCGTTGGGATAGCCTCATGCTTTGGATGGTGGAGACACGGCGAGGCCAGCCGCCGAGCCGGGAGCACACAGAGGTCGCCCTGGGGAAGGAAAGTCGGTCACACACCGGCTGAGGGAAAAACCTTCTGCCCCACAGGAGTGCTTCTCCTTGAAGCCTGTTTTCTCCAGTGTCAGTATAACTACCAGCTTTCTCTTGGTTAGTATTTTCCCCGGGCCCCTTGTTCCATCTTTTTATTCAGCTTTTCATTGTCCTTGTGTAGGTTTTAGTGGGCCTTTGGTAGACAGCATCCAACTTATGTCAGTTTCTCTGATCCAAAACTCTCCCTTCTAACTGACAAGCATCATGCATTTATTTTGCTTATTTTTTTAATTTATCATGTATCTTGTTTCTACTTCCTTTCCTGCCTCCTCTTGGACCAATGAGGTTTATGTATTCTCCTTTATTCCCTGTAGTGACTTGGAAATGATATATTCTGTTTTCTTTTAGTGATTAACTTAAAACATGTAAATGTGCACATGATAAAAGAATTTATTAAAACCTCCATCTTCTTGTTGAAGAATACAGGCACCAAATTCTAAATCTCCAAACCTCTTCATTCTTTTCCATCTTTCACCTCAAAATTAAAAACTCAATAGTTACACAGAGGGTGTGATAAAAGCTGAGAAAATAACCCATAAAACAAAAACGGAAAACCAAAGAGTGTTTTTTAATTTTTCTAAATGTAAACTCCTTTTATTATTCATTTTTATTTATTGTTGTTGTTTACCATTGTCTCACCATTTTTTCACAAACATCGTTTCTTTCTCCAGGACGCAGTGTCCATATTCCCAAAGGATTATTTCTTTTGTGATTCTTTCCATGAGAGCTTGTGCTCAAAATACCCACTCACCTTTTGTATAAGAACATCATCAGGCCCTGACTGGTATGGCTCAGTGAGTTGGGCATTGTTTTGCAAACCAAAAGGTCACCAGTTCAATTCCCAGTCAGGGCACATGCCCCGGTTGCAGGCCAGGTTCCCTGTTGGGGGCGCGCGAGAGGCAATGATGGATGTTTCTCTCCCCTTTTTTCTCCCTCCCTTCTTCTTTCTCTAAAAATAAATAAATAAAATCTTTTAAAATTTTAAGAAAAGAAAATCATCTGTTTTTTCTGCATTGAATAATAACTTACGATAACTTTCATAACATTTTGAAAACATGCATCCATATTTTTCTGGACATAATATACTCAGGAGAGAGCTACCGTGTAATTGTTGTTCCTTGGTAGATAATTAATTTCTCTTTTCTTTCTGATCATTTTTGTAGGATTTGTTATTTGCCCGTCGTGGGCAATAGATTCCTTATGTTAAGGTGCAGGTGGACTTTCATTTTTCCTGCCTGGGACTCAGTGTGTCGCCTCAACCACAGAGCTCATGTTCTGCGCCATGTACTTTGTCTCTTTCCTAGCGCTTCTGTTCTGTTTTTCTCAAACTTCCATTACAGGTATGCCAAATCTTTTTTTGTACCTTCTGTACCTCTTTCATATTTTCCATCTCTTCATCTTCCTGTGCAGTTTAATGGGTTATTTCCTTTCAGCTATCTTATCCTCTTGAGAATAACTCTAGAGATTTTAATTTCAATATCCACATTTTAATCTCCAGAGAGCCTGTGTGGCTCATTTTTAAAATACATTTGTTATTTTCTTTCAACTGCCCATTTATTATGGACACTAACTTATCTTCATTACTTTGATCTTATTTTATAGGCTACTTCAAATTGATATTATATCTACAGACCTTGTTGTGCTATTTCCACTGTCTGATGTATCTGTTGAGTCTTCCTTGTAAGGTCCATTGTCTTAGGTGGTTTGTCGTCTTTTTTGGTGTGAGGTCATGTTCAGTGGGGACGGCTTCCCCGCAACTGGGACAGGCCCTGCTCCCTGTGATGTAAAATATCATTTATAAGCAGCATTGTTCTTCCTTCAGCCAGAACCTCAAGGACTTGTTCTGGTTTTTGAACTGATGAATAACCCCTCAACTTGAAATTCTCATTATAAAGTAGATCATGTAATTTCAAAGCCAGCACCCAAATTTAGAGTTTGTATTTATCATTTGAAGTTTATTGGTACTTCTCTGAGCTGGTGCATGGAGTTCTTCTAGACTTCTTTACGCGGAGGAAACAGCCTTTTGAGGCTTCTGGCTTTATTCAGGAGCTTTGGTCCCAGCTGTCCACCTCTTGTAGACCCAGGGCAACACCTTCTTCCCCTGTGGGAATCAAAACCCCAGCCCCAGTTGTATAGCCTGCATTCAGTTCCAGGACACTCCTGGGCCAAACACACAGCTTCAGTTCCTCCAGCACCAGGGTTATTCTTTGTTCCTGACCCTTAGGAACCCCTTTTAGGGCTCATCTGAAGATAGTGAATATTCTGAGTAAGCATCTACTGAGTTTCTACCATCTGCCGAGCTCTGTGCTGCCTGTGGGAATCCACAGACCCATACAATATGGTCAGTGTTCTCAGCCATCTCTTCCTGTGGCTAGAGACAAGCATCTCAGCAAAGATAACGTGATGTGGACAGGCCATGAATGCCACGCGATGGAGGAATGGCCGAGGAATGTGGCATTGTGTTCCACCAGGGAACACAAAAGCAGCAGGTCAATTTTATAAAATATGATTGATTAAAATAAGTCTTTTTGTAGGAAATTCAAGTGCAATTAAATAATCAGAGCAGACATAGCAGTCTCTGTGACATTAAATGTTACAAGTGATTATTGCTGCCATTCAAAAATACAGCCCTTGGCCAGCTAAACTACCAAAGTAGGTGTTTCTTTAGGCAAATACACAAAAGTGCATGTTTACGTGATAAACTTCACCATATTTTTCAGGCAAGATTTTAAGATGAACTTTGTTTTTCTAGCAATAAAGTTTGTTGCTCAGCCACTCTGACATTTATAACTTTTCTGAATGTTTTTATTGAAATTTTGCTTACTGTAAGCATCTACTTATTTTCAGGTACTTTATTTCATTTCTAAAATGGATACTAATGGAACTGCAAAAGCAATCTTCTTTTATAATTAATTGCATTAAATTATAAGGATTTTTGAAGTGAGAGACTACCAGTTATTTTCAGTGCAAAATATAAAAAAAATAAATAAAAGAAAGAAGGAAGGAAGGAAAATATTTTTGGTGGAGGTATTTTTTTCATGTTTTTAATCCAAATACAGTGCATCAGCATTTTATTATATTTTTATGTAGAGAATTTTTTCCTGTACTGAATGAAGAACGTTGACATTCATCCCACACCCCTTCTAGCAAACCACACTGCTCATTTTCCCCAGCACCATCTTCATGATAAGGTTTTCATATAAATTTTTATTCTTTCTCCTTTTATATCTTCCACTACATCCCATACTGATCCTGTATTTGTCAGTGGGTAGATGTGGCATTAATATCGAAGAGTATTTCTAGAAGGTCCATCCTGAGTCCACTTTCAGTAAGAGGCAATCACAGGACATGAGACCCACTGGAGAACAGGAAAGAGAGGAAACAGATTTGGGTAAAATTATGCCAGTAATTAAACCCAAGATCACCTGTAGTGACTAACCTGAGCTCATTTCCATAAAAATAGCATCTTCTAAATCAATACAAAAATGTTCTTTGAGATATTATTCTTTACGTTTCATTAGGGTGACATAAATTTTTATAAACTTATTTTTGCATCTAGGAATTTATTTGAATCCTTAACCCCAAACAGAATAAACTGGAGTAAATTATCACATTAAGATCCACATTGTAATTTTTATTGAGAGCTTCAAATCGAAACAATGTTCCCATGTTGCCTCAGTCAGATCCCTTCTATTTTAAGACGTTAGTCCTTTTTCTCCTCTTTGCTGCATGGTTGGCTTCTTCTGCCCCCCAACAACTTTATCTCTCTCCTCTTCTTCCCCAAATGTCACCATAGTCCAGGGTACTCATCTCTTATCTTTGATTTCTTTTACTTTGCCACCAGCAACGTTTACCAGTCTTAGTATCTTAGCACAGTTCTATCACTTTGCCTGAACTTAGCGACAGGAATGATAAAACTGGGGAAGCTGCCAGCTTCCCTGACCTTGAGAGCAATGACTATTTCTCATCAGTTTAAAAACAGTAGCATGGGTTACTCTGAAGCATACCTGATGGCCAACAGGAGAATGAACTGAATCTATTACATCCTGAATTCATTATCCTGAACCCAGTGCATGCCAAACCCACATGTCTTTAGTGAGGTGCTCCAAGTGTTTTCTTCCTAGGGGTAAAGTAGGAACATGTAAGTTTTCTCAGACACCCTTCCACGTGTTCAGTAGGCACATGTGGATGGTAGTTTCCTGGACCACCGATTTGTAAGTTTGCCCAGCACGTTGCAGGAGCAGAAAGAAATTCATGAGTGTCTGCCCACGTCTGTTTCAGTAGGTGACTAATCTCTGTTCAGAATGTAACATATTCCTGTTAGATAGCTTATTTGGAAAGATTATCACCACACATTATCTAAAATTTTACACAAAGTATTTTTAAATTTTATAATTTTAATAGTAAGTGTGCAATAACTAGATAATATTTTACCTAATTGTGATATGGAATCTGAGCTAGCTTTAAATTTCTCCTAAAGTAGTAAAGTTTTGTATTTTTTGCCCTTAACATTTTCATTATCATTATCGATTGATAACTTATGTGTACAGACCCAAAATCATCAACTTTAACAATTTCCCCTTAAAAACACTAATCCTAGTTGATGAGGATGCAAATACATATTATCTTAATTTACCAAAATCAAACCAGATGTTGTCATCTTCTACTCGATGACTATAATATTTTATTTGAATCTCTGCTTTTTGCAGTTTATTTTAGCTTCTCCTCTAGATTGTAGACCAGATTGGGGTGTGGTATTAATATCGTTTGCAGTAGCACATATTAAATGATAATGATATAAACACCCTCCTGTGGGCATTCTCTGGCTCTGTGACCCTCCAAGATCCTGCCTGCCCAGAGCATTAAAGGGCATCTTATTGGATGACATATTTAATGCCACCACCAACCCCCATCCAATCCCTGCTCTTGGGAGGAGGCCTAGAAGCCCAGGCACAAACCTGGCTCCCCGGCTGGTGCTGGTGAGGCCCCCAGACTCCTACCGTGCACACCTCCTGCCACCAGCCAGCGACTCAGCTCCTGGCAGCCCCTGGAGCCCAGGGCAGTTTGTGCTCCCAGAAGGCTCTAGCAGAACTCAGAGAAGGACCTGGGAGAATACAGGTAGTTAATTAACTTGCAGAAAGTCTCAGCTATGGGGGTTCGATGTGGGCCCCTGGGCTGGCTCTTTAAACTCACCTATCCACCTCTCATTTTGTATTATAGAATCTCGCTTAATTGTTATATTGGCATTTAACATATTGCAATGCTTATATTTTTAAGAATAAAGCAGACCCAACATATCTCTCAGAATGGGTTAATTAACTGATAAAATTTTTTTACCAGATTTTTTAAAAAAACATAATTTCACATCTATTTTAAAGGACACACAAGCACAACTAAAGTTTATCATAAAAATTTAATTACTTTGTCTTTACTGGGTAACAATGATGCCAACATAATTCCACAAGGTTTGTAACCTGGTATAAACCCACAGCGGAGGACAGAGCCTGTTTGTTTAATCTTTGAATCATATCGGTACATCTCGTGGTTTTAAGTATCATTAAAAAACGTGAGAGAATACACAAAATACCAATGCATTTTTTCCCTTCTCTCTCTTCCTAGCAATGCAGCAAAAAGGCTTCTGCCTCTCTCCTGTGGCTTTTGAAGTCCTCAGGCATCATTGCCAACCGGCCCTGGCCGCGGATCTCCCTCACGGTCATCACCACGGCTATCATTTTAACAATGGCCGTGTTCAACATGGTGAGTCATGGCTCCGCCAGGCAGGGAATGCTTTCTCTCAACCCCTGTCTGTGGAATTTTGAAGCTTTTCCTGTAGCTTCTTTGACAGCACCACTCACTGCCCTTTAAGTTCAACATCCATTGCTACAGCCACAGCCTCTCTGAGACAAAGGATGCTTTCGGTGGGAGCCGCCACAGACTCTTAAGCTCCAACAACAGCTTAATCAAGACTGACTGGCAGACAGTTGGAAAACTGTGCCACATTGGAACCACAAGTAACTCCATCTTGAATTACTCTGTTTTGGAAGGGCTTTAAAATGCCAGGACCCAAGTAGTCAGTGAGCCTGAGGCATGTGCTTATGAGGAGCCCAACCTGCAGGTTTTCTGTGTGAGGACCCAAAGGGATTTTCACTGTGGTGCCAGAGCTGTCATCTAGAGCCCAGGGTGTGGAACGTGAGATGAGGGACACAAGACTGAGACAAGAGGCTTTCCGAGAAGTCTGTTTGCATGTGTGTTAGTAGCCATTAAGATACTTAACCTTTTTGCGCAGGTAATGTTATAGTTATTGCAAGGGTGTGAAAACGTTACAGGAGAGGGAGAAGGACTGAGAGGCAAAGGGCAGGGAGGGGTGAGAGCCTGTAGAAGCCTGAGTGCGTTTCCTAAAATTCTTCATGTCCCACTTGGTAACATGCATATATGCATTAGCCCCACTGCTCCCAGATCCAGGAGAGTGAGCGACAAGCTCAAAGAGGAGTTTGGGAAATTAAAGCTGAAGGAGACGGCTGTCTCAGAAGTAAACTCCACCATGAAGGGACTGGGACAGAAACACTTAAGGACCACGGGGCGCGCTATGTTGAGTTCTGAGCAATTCTAACAGACACACTGTGTTCTGTTGCCCTCACAAGGGGCGACTGCCACAATCCCCTCATAATTAAGCATTCTCATCCCTCAAGAGTGTGTTCACTCACCTGTGAAGGTACAGAGCCAATAAAACACATTTCCCGAAAGTTGACCTTCTCCGTTGGCAGCATGTACAAGTTGTGAGAACAAGGCTTTTAACACGAGATCACACACCTAAGAGTAAGGGCTTTTTTCTCTACTTTTCCTTGGGTCCTAGCAAAGTGTCTTTCAAATAAGCAGTGACTACTTAATAGTTACTAAATGAAAGAATAAATGAATGAACAGGTAAGCACACATCCCTTCGAGAAATAAACTATTTATGTTTGTAAAATCTGGTTTGACCTTATAAAACCAGGATTTATCACCTAATTTTTTAATGACAGAATTTAAGTGAGAAACAAATCTGATTTCAAAGCTAATTTTATTTCACATAGGATAATCAGTAATAATTGACGGGCAGTTTGGTCACTGTCTAAATGTTTTATGAGCTGAGCATTGAGGAGTTTTTTGTTTTGTTTTGTTTTTTACCGTAACTGTGATCCCTTTTGAAAGAAGAAATATATCTTCAGTACCAGAAAAATGTCTTCCAGGGTCACTTTTTTTCCTCACAAAGAAAGAAATTTATTACCAAGTGAGATAGAGAAGTCCATGAAGACATGCTAAAACTATGACGGGTGATGCTTGGGAAAGAAAGGAGATAAGGCTCTGCTCCATGTCCTGAGCGCCCCTCTGTGGTGGTCCAGGCTGTGGGGCAAGGAATACGTGAGATTGCCTTTTCCAGTCCTGCGGTGGAGAAGAAGAGAAATCAGAACCACTCAAGCAGGTGTCTGCCCAAGCCGCCCACCTCCGCCACCCGAGTGCAGGAGAAATAGCATTTTCCTTGATACCTGGGGCCTGAAATTCGTAGTTTTCTTCCATCAGATGCTCCTCTTATATTTATTTCAAAGAATTCTCATAAAACAGCGTGAAAGCCCACAGTTGGCACAGAGAGGAAATAATTTTCCCGTACTAGGAGAGAACTACCAAGCATCCTTTTAATTTCTGACTACTCAGAAGGGGATGGATTTGTTCATGAGGGTGCTGGCTTTGATCACATCTGAGGATTTACAGAGAATGTCCTCCAGCTACTCGGATCCGCATCCTCCTGAGTTATGACTCCATGAAGCAGACGCAGGGTCCTGTGTCCCCAGCCATACTGTAAGGTGCTGTGACTACCCCTTGGCCTTACACATCATCACGGGTGCTGATGCAGATTCAAACACTGGTTAATGCGAACTCAGCATTGGTGAGGTGCCATGAAAGGGAAGTGAGCTCCCAGTTCACATACCCACATTCAGGGGAGAGGACACCTACATTTTAACAGCACTTTCGGGGCCAACAGGAACAGTGTGTCAGAGGGACTGGCTTTTAAATTTCAATGCACAGTAATATGTATAAATGACAAAACATCCAGGTCGGTTTTATTTAAAATGAATTGTGAGGCTTTAACTAGACATTTTAAAAACTTGAGTTCACCCATGTGACATCAAACACCCCAACAAAAACTGGAGGAAAAACAATTGTCCAGCTTTTCTATCAAATACGGAGTTTTATCAAACTGCCAATGACCTGCGTGTTTTGTTCCACTTTAGTTTCCAGATGACTGTTTGGAATCGTGTCTGAGAAGCTCAAATCCTCTACCATTTTTTGCTGACATTTTGACCGTGTCATCATGTGGCTTCCCACACCAGTTTGCAATCTCTTGTGAAGAACTTCCCAGAGAATAAAATCAGTAACACAGCTTTATGAACCATACAGACAAGGAGTTGGTTATAGTTAACTGGTAGTCTATCTGGACCCCTAATTTCAGCCAAATGACAAAAATGATGATGTCGTCAAGCATAAAACAATATTAAATTGCATGCTCATGATTTAATCTTACTTGAATAACATAATTATGAGATGCTTTAAATTTCCTTATAAATGTAAAGTTTGGAAGTAAAGGTAGAACTATGCAGTGTTCATTAGCACGTTATTAGGATAGCTTGATCAGGATGAGAATATAATTTTCCCAATGATGACAAAGTTTGTAGAAAGTTAAATTGGTCTAGAGAGAAGTTCCCCCAAATAATTATGATTATTATAAATTCATTCTGTGGAGAAAGTGGTGGCAGTTTAACCCGGAAGGGAGGGAAGGGAGGGATTAATAAGTCAAATATTTGCCTGGCTCTGTCAGGGATGACATGAGTGTATTATTTCAAAGTGACTAAGGAGATGGTATGGGGGAAATAGATTCAAAGTTGTAGTATGATGCCACATAGACAGGATAAAAAGTTTCTTGATTTGTGGGGTAGTTAATAGATACTAGAGAGAGTTAGCAGAAGTGGGTAAAGGAAGCATTGTTGGGTATAGTGATGGAAGTCCTCTGTTGTTTTTCCAATTTAAACCATCATATTTATTGTAGAGCCTCATTGCAAGACAAAATTTTCACAAGACATGATTCTACTCATTGTACAGCAAGAATTTATTTTCATTTCTATAAGGTGATATAATCAAGATGTTTTGTTAAGAATTTTAAGATTCCCAGGTGCTTAAGACTAGTAATACACAAGCTAATATGTCTCCTCCTAGTTGTCATTTCTTGATTCTTCAGTATTTAAATCAATTTTATTTGGGATCTATTAAATCTATATTTGTAGCATTTTGGAACCCAATGTTTGCCACGCTATTATGTGGTTCAATTATTTTCTAATATAACTTTTTTTTTAAATTAGCACATTTATAGTTCAACCATGGGTGTGACATTTTTGACAAATTCTTTAGTAGTGAATAAAGAAATCTACATTTATTTGATTTTTCAAATTTTTATTTTATCACATGATATAATGGCTAGAAACACTGTATCTAGTATCATTCTGGGGGATCTGAAGAGGAAATAAAAGTAGAGTAAATAAATACTTCTATCTACCTAAGTAAATTAGGAGTATTTGGCAAGAACTCTGACATCAAAGGAAATCAACAAAAGGAAGAAAGCAAACCAAAGCAACCATAGATACTGTACAGGTAATTTTTACTTTTTAAACCTTGAATCTATTGTACATGGCTGGCCCTATGCAGAAAACACCACATAGTTTTATGGTAGATGAATTTTTTTCTGTAAAGAGAAACCAGTCCCAGTAATTCTCTAGTCTGTCTTTACTAAACATTTCTTTGACCCTCAGCCATACTACAGAAGGTGACCGATCCTTTGTCACTTAAACAGGCTGTACCATAGCTTCTCTGAAAAGAGAGAGACAGAAATAGAAACAGAGGGAGACAGAGAAACAGAAAGACAGACATATAGAGACAGGGAGACGGAGAGAGAAAAAGAGACACAGAGACATACACAGAGAGATCAAATTTATCCTACCTTGCTAACAGGTTGACAGTGTCTTCTGGGTGCCGATATTGGTGACCATTGCATAAGTACTAATCATCTTTATTTTCTCAGGATTACCTTTTTAAAAAAACAGGACCCTTTTTCCAACAGTGCTTAGAGCATCTATCCTCTGAATTTTAATCCCCTGTGATCCTGGGCTGCCAAGCTCTCACAAATAATAGATAAGATGTTGATACCAGTTATTGCATTGTGCCCATAAAATTCTTTTTTTTTTTTTCTTGAAATCAAAAACTCATAAAACTCCATTGACTCATTTAACGCTTGAACCAAGATGGTGAAGATACTGCAAACACATTCCGAAGGCTCTGATTTCAGGGCAGAGAGTTGAGTGTCTGTGAGTGCGGTGATGTCCACCTCAAATGTAATTCTAACCAAGCCTCTGCCCTGGGCTTTGTACATTTTTAATTCAATATTTAACAGAAGGGACCTGTTTGTTCCTTAACATCAATCCTGCAGTTCTGTCATTCACTCTTAAGTGTATAGGACAACAATAAATAATCATTTTCTTATTCAGTGGAAGGTCCTCAAGTTTCAAAAGCAGATGAAGCTACTAGCACCCGAAACATAGGTGCTGGGTTGCCCACATGGTCCTGCTCACTGTGCAGAAGGAAGACAGGCACTAATAAACTTAGCACCACCTGCTGACTCTTCATTCTCCTTTGTACTAACGCATTAAAAATAAACCTTTTCTTTGCAGTTTTTCCTGAGTGACCCAGAGAAAACAACCCCTCCACCTACCAACACATCAAATACGAGTCTTTCTGCCCCAAATAACCAGGCAGCGGCTCTGCGTGCACAAAACTTGTTTTTTCTTCCGGTAAGAGCGTCTCACTCATTATCATGGCTTTTGTTGTTTCCCTGAGTGCCTTTTATTGTTTTTTGCTTATTTAATGTTATGGCCTCCACCTTCACACCCGTCCTAGACTTCACTTTTCTTCTTTGGTGTCAATGCCTGAGGCCCTGACCGCGTAAAAGCCGCCCGCCTCTCATAAGAGAAGTCCCAGGAGACCGGCAGCCATTAGGCACATGTGCAAAGTCGCAGTGTTCTTTTGATGTGCTCACAGACGATTCTTGCCTTTATTCTCTTAACTGCAGCATTTCGTAGCATGTATTCCAGCATTTGACATTCAATTACATGTTGCTGAATTTCTGAGTTCCTTGCTTATAAATTTTGCAAATTGTTCCAGTGAATTCATGTTGGCTTCCTGACACTGTGATGACAGGACTTCATCTCCATGTGCTACAAATACTGTCCTGTGATTATATCCTCAAATAATCCTTCCTAACTAACTCATTTTAACAAATGTCCCAAAAGGTCTGGATTGAAATTTCAATACTCACTAACACATCAGCATTTTAAGTGAAAAGAGGTAAATCTGTTATGTACTGCTTAATAACTTTTTCTTCCATGAATTGTTTGTGCAAAAAAAATGTATTTTGATACTCTCCTTTTCATTTTATAAACAATCATCTAAAGTATCATAAGTTATTAACATTTAGTTTCTGTCTGTTTTGAGGGTGTGAATGAATATTTTGGGGACCGAAATCAGTAATTTAATATGTGCACTTTTAAAATGTCCTACCAGTTTTTTTAACTCCATTAGCAATGGCGATAAAGGAGATTTCCTTTCCTTATTCTTCTTTTGCTGAATTATTCTGTTGATAGTCGGCTTTAATACTTTTTTTCCCGTTTCGCCCTTTCAGTTTGCTGGGAAGTTCACAGCTCTGCATACAGAGGGTAGGGGAGTCTGGCGTGCTGGTGAGGTCAGGGCTGTTGCAGAGTCAAGCCCACCAGGATCCACAGGAATGTTCCTGTGGGCTCGAGAAGAGAGGATGGCATAAGCTTTGCCCCTTATCCAAGGGGTTCTGGCTTTCGTTTTAGGCATTAAACCCCTGTGAGGACTAGACACCACCTTTTCTGTGTTAGTTCTGTGCATGATGAGAGACGGGTGTCGTGATGATTTATTGGCTGTGACCTCACTGTGCACAGTGTGGAGCTGCCGCCTTTGGAGAAGATTTTAACTGTGTGACCTGGCTCCTCCCCCTTGAATGGATGGTATTAGCACGCCTGGTCCGTAGGACAGTGCAGGGAGAGTGCAGTGGAGGGAGAATGTCCTCATGTGACATTCACAGGGCACTTTAAGTTTAACAATTTAAAGATGCATTTTCATAGGAAAGAAAAGTGTAGCTGGCAAAGCATTTGTTTGTAGCTCTCTCCATCCAATATTTTTGGGTAGAACAACTCACCATGCTTGGCACCACTAAAGGCAATAAGGTGATCATTCTGAATTTCATTTAGGTGAGACCATGTGAGATCTTATTTTCAAAAAGAAGTGAATCATTAGAATCCCAAGGTGGGGAAGGTAACATTTACTCAGCCTTAATAGATCCTGAAAAAAATACTCAACAGACTCTTTAAAATCTAGGCCACGCTTACTCAACAGGCCACTATTGTTCTAACAGTAAGTCCTCAGGAAGAGGATTATGGTGAGATTTGCCAAGGAAACTCCGCGTGCTCACCTACTGTCTGTACAGAAACTACTTTATTAACGTGCAAGTTTACAAGTCCCAGAGGAGCTCGTAACACCCCAGCTTCCCCCTTAATATATTTTTAGGGACATTAGGAAAGCCATTTTGTAGAGGTGCACAAAGTACACCATATTCCTCTCAAACCCCGTCTTCTGGCATATCTGAGGCTAACGAGGGAGTTGGGAGTGTGTTACCTTCATTGCCATGGGTGACACAGAGTGATAAAACTTCTTAATGGTAATTTATGGTAGTCATCAAAAATCATAGACACAGACATATTTTATCCTGCCCTACTAATTTTAGAAATAAGTGTTTAGGTAACATCAACAATAAACAAAACAGTAAAAGAGAGCAAACAACCTAAAAGTTAAAATAAAATTGTTTATATAAATTTTGTTACTTTGTTATGTGCAGTCATTACAAAAGATGTTGTAGGAAACTTTAATGACACATAAATATATATTTATGGTAAGTTATTTGTTGAAAAGTATCATTTAAAAACAACCAAAACAGTATAATTCCAATTTTCTGAAGTAATAGTACCAGTGCCAATAATAAATAGCAAAAAAAAGGGCTGGAAAAATATAGACAAAATAATTAATAGGCTCAAGTTGGATGTTGGGAATAATAGAAAACCCTTATTATATGTGTGCTTTGTATATTTCTTAATTTTTAACAGCAATGTGTAATTTCTGTAGCAGAAAAAAAAGTAACCCAACAAATCGATCATAAAGAATCTTTATTAATTTCATTGATTAACTATATCAAAAGTGCTCATAACTATATTAACTAACATTCACTTAGCTAACTTAATATTAACTAATATGTATGTATTTAATAAACATAAACTCATAGACACAGACAACAGTGTGGTGGTTGCCAGGGGGGAGAGGGGCCAAAGTGAAAGGCAAAGGGGGTCAAATATTAGCTAGTATTAATACATTACAAATTTAGTAATTAAAATACTAATGATTAATAATTTAAATATTAATAAGCAATAATACAGCTATTGATTAATAGGTATATTACAGTAGCCAAACTATATACGAATAAGGTTATTAGGAATTGTACCCTAATAGAATTGAGCTCAGGACCCTGCAGCCAGAATTACTGACTGACCTGCACTGCCGCTGCAGGCTGCCTTATGCGGCAGTGACAGCGCGTCTTCAGGCCACCCCCACCCGGACTTCCACAGTCATTGCCCCTCATTCGCACATCCCTCTGTCCCTATCTTCAGGGTCCTAACCTGCCTTTAATTAATTCCCAGAATACCTGTGCATGGTCTTCAAGAGTTCTAGAAAGGCGTTTTTAATAGAAAATGGACTGAAAGCCTACTTCCCATTAACATATGTATTTTCATAGCTATTCCTGAACTGTGAAAGCTTTTTACCTATCTACCCCACTCCCCCATAAAAATAAAATACTCATGCACACATTGATACACATATTCATATAAGTGACCCCTTATTCTGCTTTTCATTCAATTAGGCTGAGCTGGTCAATAACTTTCATTTTAATAAGGTTTTTCAACATAATTTTTGCAGCAGAATCCTTTTTAAAGCCAAACCTTACAAAGAGCCCAATTTAGAATCATAACAGCAGAATCTATATAGAGAAGGAAATATATTTGATGATCCCTGCTGCTTATTTCT
Organism: Mormoops blainvillei; assembly: GCA_004026545.1. Lineage (NCBI taxonomy): Eukaryota > Metazoa > Chordata > Mammalia > Chiroptera > Mormoopidae > Mormoops > Mormoops blainvillei. The sequence goes on along the minus strand of PVJD01004140.1, from coordinate 23,413 downwards.
CAACTTTCCTTTCTTCCCCAAGAGCAGGACTGATGAGCCAATGTCAGTAGCCTTCCAGATAGCTTATTGCAGATGACCTTCGCTGGGGAAATAAAAGTGAGAGTCTGAATGACAAAAATAAGCAGTTTATACTGGCTTAGTTCATACAATGAAACTGAAATGAAGTAGCTTATTAAGTGGACTATTTTTAAAAACAGGGTTTATCAGACATCAATCAGATCTATGTTTTATTAAAATTATTAAATGTTTTTAGTTCTGTTTCGGTTCTGGGAATGCTGATATAGTAGCATAACTCCTTGTCCATAAAAATGGCATATTAGCAAAAAAAAAAAAAAAGTCTCTGGGAAAATGACAGCTGTTTCCAAGGCTCTGGGCTCCAAGCTTTACTTGCTCTTCTAGTCACCTACATGGTTACCCCCATTTTAGAGGTAAAGATACTGTGACACAGGCAATAGGTCACTGGCCTAAAATTAAGTCAGCTAATGAGTGAAGCAGGATGGACCCCAGGGGTATCCTGACTCGACGATGTCCACTGTGGTCAACACTGAGGACAGTGCTACTACAGCCTGGCCTGCACTGCCTCCTTCCTGGGGACTAAAGGGATGCCAGGTGCCTGCTTCTCCCTCACACTTGGTTCTTCCCATTTCTTCCGGTGCCTGTCCACTTCCTGGGTATTTGTGACTCACCCTAGTCAAAGATTTTAGTTTTTAAAATCCTCTCTGTTTTAGATAATTTCTCTGAGACACATTGTCTCTTTTAATAAAATGCCTACACTCTCTTATTTTTAATAGAACTACCTGTAATGATTTATATCCTCTTAATGAATTAACAATTTGAAAGTCCAAAAAGGAGTCTATGTATTATAATTTTCTTTTAAAATAAGTAAATATGTTTTCATTCTTAAGAAGTGACATTGGCTTATAATTACATGTCTTCAATATAGATATTTTTAGAATTATTTCTGTTTGGCAATGATTATCTTTATTAAACATACGAAGCTGGGTCAGCAAGCCATATAATAAGTAATTCTTTTCTAAATCAAATATGTGCAGGTATTTATTACTACTTCAAAGAAGAGAAAAAGGCACTTGCTTTTATAGCAAGTTTGTAAGTTGACCAGTGAGCTCGGTGGTGGTCCCTGATCTTAATTCTTATTTCAGCATTTCTCAGAAGAGATCCTAAGTATTGATCTGAAATATGTTCCTGTTCCAGTACTTTATATACAGCTGCATTCTGGGGTTGATATCCTGCTCGGTCTTCCTGCGGGTGAATTACGAGTTGAAAATGCTGATCATGATGGCGGCGTTGGTGGGCTACAACATCATCTTTCTCCACACGCACGCACATGTCCTGGATGACTACAGCCAAGACTTACTTGAGAGGTAACCTGCTTCCTCTTTTTTTCCTCTTTTTTTCTCCTTATTTTAGTTTTTTTGAGGAATGTCAATAACATGAGTATGTTGAATAAGTGCAAATTAACCATAACATTGTAATTGAAAATCACCATGTGAGACTTTCTTTGAAGCAAAGGTTCAGAAGATTGATGTTTTCTCTTTTTAATTTTTATTTATTGACTTTAGAGAGACAGGGGAAGGGAGAAAGAGAAACATCGAGCTGTTGTTCCACTTGTTTATGCATTCATTGGTTGATTCTTGTATGCGCCCTGACCAGGGATTGAACCTGCAACCTTGGCATATAGATTACACAGAATATGTATTGTCATAAATACTCAGAAGATATGAAACGATTTTCAGAGATGATTATTTTTATAACCTCTAACCAAATTGATAGGAATAAAGTAGGGTTTCTCGCCCTTAGCATTATTAACATTTTTCTAAATAACAATACTCTTCTGTTGGGGGTGGCTGAATAATCTTCTGTGGAGGGGGCCCTCCTTTGTATGGTAGGATGTTTAGCAGCATCCCTGGCCTCTACCTACTAGATGCCAGACACAATACCTTCCCCCAAAAGACATGAAACCAAAAAGTCCCCCAGACATTGCTAAATGTACCCTGAAAGGCAAAATGCACCCTGCCAAGTCCAGAACAACTTCAATAACATAAAAATACTGGAAACTACATGGATATATTCACAAATTATAGTGCTAAATTTCTTATGGGAAGGTTCCTAAAATACCCTTGTATGGAGTATTACTGTCACTGTGGCAATTTTCTGTTCTATGAAGCAACTGACTCCCACGAAAAGGTAGGACTGTGTTTACTCTCTCAACCTTAGGACTAGATGCTGAGCAAATGGTCCAGTTAGGGCCACTCGGTCGGGGTTACACAAGGTTTCCTGTGATCAAATTACTTCCATGGGCTTATAATGAATACTTACTCTGTGCTTGAAAAAAATGTTTTAATCATTATGATATCCTCCATCTCACAATTTAATTGCAAAACAATGTTTTATATCAAGTGTTAGGCTTATTTCTGGACCCACCAGTCTTCACATTTCTTCTATGAGCACATTGCCTAACCCTCCATAGTATTTCTGTATTTCTTTTAATATATAATAAATGCCTCAAATATTTGCATAGACTTGTTGCTCCAGAAAGGTGGCATGTGGTGTGCATGGCTATGTACTTCTTCTTTGGAGACCCTGCACCAAGAACACTGTGTAAACGTTTCTTACCAATAAGAATACTTTCAGAAACTGCAAGGCATTCTCCACCTAATTTAATTTTCATCATCCTCTACACCATGAAATTCTAATAATCTGCAATCAAGCCTAGGGTAGTGGAGTTGCAAAAACATATAATTTTATTAAGGAAATTTTATGATTCCTTAGCCAAGATGAGAATGAAATCAGGAGTTAATTTTCCAATAAATTCTCAAAATTGCCCAGCAAACATGCTTTAATATTTCTGTACAGTATCCAGAAAGCCTGTATCAAATCCCTAAGTAAATGCAACATTACTGATTTTTATGCACAGCTACCGATGCTACTAAATTTCTCTTTATTAAATTTAAAGCCCCTGAATGTAATACGCAACCATTGCAAAAGAAGAAATTAGATTAGCAAGTTTCTGATGGGAGAGATTTACTTCTGGAGATCTGAGAAGGTGCCACCTGTGATTAGAACCCCAACAGCAGTAGAGCAGTGATTCGGTTGAAGAAAAAGCATTTTTACTTTCAGAGCCCTTTGGTTTCATTCAAGCACTTTTGTGTTTGTTCTCTTGGTTTAGTGTTTATAATAGCCTTAAAGCTGGCGGCGGCTGTAGTGGGGGCTGACGTTAGAAGCCCCAGGCATCTGCCTCTACTTCCAATAATATCCTCTCCAAGAGGGGTGCACCTATCTCCCTGTTTCTAAACTTGACCTCCAGGCTCTGGCACTTCCAGACCCGATTCCTGCATGAGCTACCAAATTACTCCCAGAGCATTCCTCCATCAAAAGATTAAATATTATTCGCATAGTATCAGATTTTCTCTAACATCAGTTTAAAACTAACTCCACGTGACAAACTCTTAAGAGTGGAAGTTTAAAATTCAGCCCCGATCTCTCAACCTCCATGTGTGTTTGATATAACCCTGCAGCTCATGCCAGAGCCAAAACCCATCCATTTCAATGTTTTCCTTCTCTGCTGAGATTCAAGGGATTCCCCCATCAAACAAATGATAAAGATTTCCTCATCCTTTGTCTGCTTTCTTGGTGTCGACATGACTCTTTCGGATATGAAACTAGGACCAGGGTCCTTTAAAAAAAAAACACTGATCTCAGATGGTGCCTTGAGAGTAGACATCCCTAAGTCCCAAGGCAGAGGTGCCCTTCCAGGAGGGAACTGGCTTAAGGACTGCCAGACAGCACCTCTCTTTCTGATCTATTGAGGCTGTGTCCCTGAAGACACATGCTTGGTCCTTTCCCTTTAGTGACCCATTTCTGACCACTGCATCTTTGCCCCGCCCCTTTTATTCCTGGTGTCCTCGTCCTTGCCCAGGTCTTCTTTCTGAGACATGCGCTTGCCTGCGTGGCAGTAGTTGTGCTTGCTGCCCACCTCACCCTCTGGTCTGGCCCCTCATTAGCACTGAACGTTCCCAGTAGACCTACTGTGAGCTTCAGGCTTTCACTCCTGGGTATGCCTAAGGACTGAGCAACTCTTCCACCCTGGAAAGGTAGAGAGTACCCCCTGCAGACAAATCTGTTGCTTCTGATGTCTGCCCATCTCTTTTCTATGGTACATACACTGAGGACTTTATATAATAGACACTCTTGAATCAAGGAATGAGCAGACCTGAACCGAGCACCGCTGCAGTGTCCACAGTGCCTAAACTGTGCCTGTCATCTTGTAAATGGTGCTCAGTAAACATCTATTGAATGAATGAATTAAAAGTAGGCTGTGCCCCTGAATAATCAGAACAACCTAAGTAGTAACTGTAATAAAATGTTCATCTCACCTGCTTCCCTGAAGAAAGGGGCTCCTTGGAGACGTACCTTTTCAGGGCTGGCATCAGTTTTGTTAATATTCTTAAATGTCGAGACAGAGTTTGGAGAGAGTATCTCTGTTTATAAGGCAGTGCCTTGCCATATTCTGAATACAACAGTTTGGACAGTGTTGTTGTCCCGTATGTTAGTTCACCATGACCATGTTTCAGGGGCCTTTTGCAGACCAAGTTTTACATTGATAATGGACAAGCCAACAAGATGGTACAATCCAACAGGACATTTAGCAAAGAAAACAGGAGAAGTGTGCACTAAAAACACTCCATATCAATGAATAATTCAGAAAATGACATCAAACACATTCTTACAGATTCATGAATGTGGAAAGTCAACTATTCAGGAGGAAAAAAAAGGACTACTTTGAGAGAGTGTGCCATTAAAAATGTGAAGTCTTGTCATTTACGATAACACAAATAGACCTAAAGCATATTATGCTAAGTGAAATAAGTCAGACAGAGAAAGACAAATACCGTATGATTTCACTTATATGTAGTATGTAAAAAACAAAACAAACGAATAAGCAAAACCAAATAGAAACAGACCCATAGATACAGAAAACAAGCTGATGGTTGCCAAAGGAGAGGGAGTGTGGGAGATGGGTAAAGGGATAAAATAAATAAGTAAATAAATAAAATGCAAAAAGTAAAACACAAAGTATGAAATAAACATGACAAAAATTAGTTTCAACTCTAATGTAGTAGTTTATTTGAACTTAATAGTTTTAACTCTTATTTGTCTTAATGACTTAACAGTGAAATAGTAATTGCAGTGTGTTTTGTTTGCAAAGGCATACACATCTCTAACAGATGTTTAAACAGTTTTTGTTTATGTCAGTTATTGATTATAAGTCATATAAAAATTTGAAAAATAAATTTGCTGGAATGGAGGCCAGCAACATCCTAATACTTAATATTACCTGCTTTTATGTGATTCTGCTAAGTCACCTCATGGTGACAGAAGCTCAGAAGTTTCTGGTATTTAGGAGGCCTGGAACAAGATGTTTCTTACTTCTTCAGCATTTACAACAGCCCTCCATCTTGCCTGTGAGGACAGGATACTTTACTGTATTAGTCAGTAGGGGTTCCAGTTCCTGTCCATGACACAGTCTCTGGAAGCCTCAGCCAGTGCCTTTGAGGACGTTGAGTGTTCTTCACGGTGATGGTGATGTTGGTGACCGTTGATATTTCTGGAAGCTGTTTTTGTTTCAAAGACAAATGCTTGTTACAGAGTCTGTGAGACATTGTCAGATTATTCCTGGAAGCTTTTTTCCTGCTGAACTGTAAAGTCTCGAGGGATGAGTCTTATCATTTCATGGGGACCCAGAAATGTGCCTTTAACTTTAAAGACATGTCAGGGATGGAGAGCTTGAACAGAGCGGGTAACCAGGAGCCCAGTAGACTAACCGGCTCTGTTTAAACACTTAGGCCTCATAAAATAGTTTGTGGACAGCAGTCATCCCTGGGCCCAGCATCATTCAGAGGCTCTGAATTATTTGCTGGTAGAAATGTCTACACAATTTCAACTTCCAGGTCAACAGCAGCTTGATATAAAGAGCAGTGACAGAGATGCTCAAGCAAATACCGTGGGGAGCTATGAGTTAAGCACCTTCGATGTGGAATTGTTCTGCTTTCACTGTTTTTCTGGTGTCTCGTGGAAAACCCAGCAGCTAGAATTCAAGATACTGTGGCATATTTTGACAATGCCCCAACTCGGAATCAACTGATGATGAGCTCACTGAGAGTCCTGAGGAAGAACTGCACAATTAATTACTCGGAAGAAAGGCAGGGGAGCAGTGCAGTCTATCTGTGGGGCAGACAGTCTGGGCGTCTTCTGGAGCACCTGAAATTTCTTTGTGGTCTCCTCTTTTAAATTAAAAAATGTATTTCAAATTTGCATTCAAACCCATAACATATCCAAGTTAATATTGAAAAGATATTATTTTCAAATTTCATATCTCATTGTCTTCCCTGTTCTGAATTCCTGTTCCCTCCCATATCCAGGAAGTAAGGAACACACACCTTTCTCTGTGGCTGATGCGCACTGGCAGTGGGGCTGGAAGTGGGTAATTTGAGATGCCTAATTTAACAGAAAGCGCAAGCCATCCGAGGACTGCTAAAGCTTTCTTTTCTTCTGTAAAAAGCAATCATTAATGAGCTATTTTGTTATCTTACCTAAAAAAGAAAATGGTTTGCGATTTGGACCACCTGCAGGAAGAAACTCAATTTTTAGGCTGTTTTGTTTTCTTTGTTTGATTTTAGAACGAAGGGAGGAAGGAGATAAATTTCCCAGAACCTGTGCCCATAGACAGTGTACAATACAAACTTCTTATCACCAACTCTCTGATCTGTGATGCTAAGGCTGTGCATGTCTCTTATTGTGTTAGCCTGTTTGCAGCCCCAGAATGTTCTGCTTGGCATTTATGAATACTGCTCTGACACAGCATGAGGCTTTGAACCGTCTGTCTTTGGATAACATTGGGCCACCTTCCCTGGAAGATTGCATAGGATCCCAGTGAATCTGTGTCCAGTCAGCGGGAGAAAAAATTATCTGGAAATTAAACCCCATAGGTTTCAGACCAACATGGTTTTTGTCCACTCATCCATTTGTTTTTTTATAACACACTTGCACTGAACATTCTCCATATGCCTGGCCTGATTGCTGGAGTCTGAGCACACAGAGATGGAAAAAACATAGCTTCTGTGGTCAAGAAGGTAACAAAAATGTTCTATAAGAAAATCGTGCTTCACCAGAAAGCCAAAAGGAGATTGTCAGGGAATCTTGCTCAAGTGTGTACAGCATACCTAGAAAATGAGTGACCGTGCTGGCTGGGAGCTATATTTGCATAGCCCAGACTGAGTCCAATATTGGAAAGACGTCGAAGAACTGTGGAGATTCAAAAGCACAGGAAAAAGTGCAGCTTCATGGAAGATAAAAAGCCCCTCCTTTCTGCTCCCTCCCCAATATAATAATTTCAAGTCTATCCTCAGAAAAAAAACACCTTCGTGGAAGCTATGGGGTCCAGCCCCTATGCCAAGGAATCTGGGAGGAGATTTCCAGAGGAGAAGTTCCAGTGCACTATCGGAAGAAAAACTGCGAGTTTGAATGCATTGAAATAGGTAACAGCAACAGTTTGACTCGTCCCACATCACTTTTTCCCCATGAAGGCACAGCTCGGGGTCAAGAGAGGTCTCTTCACACATGGTTTCTCCTGAAGGGAGAAACGAGAGTGTGCAAGTATGTACAAAATGTCCCCAGCTGCACAGGATACTACTGAAGAGGCCCATGTCTCTCTTGACCCATCCAGAATACACAAATCGGCAGCTTTGTGACGCGGGGTTAGGAAGAAGCTGGAAGACTGGCAGATAGGACTCTCCGAGGGCATTTAAAGGGGTTCCACTAAATACACTGAGGCCTCCGTCAAGCAGCTTGCCCACAAGCCCCTGGGAACAGCTCACCCACGGATCCCCCACCCCTGCTCTGTGGCCAGCACCCTGTGTGCACTCCCAGTGGCCAGAGAGAGAGAGAGCTTTGGCAGATGGCTGGTGAGCATGCACAGAAAGCCGGCCAGAAATGGGGACTGGAATATTAACAAGTTTTGTTGGGGAAATCAAAAGGGAGGCTGGCGGTACTTGGTCTGGTGCATTGTCACAAATGAGAGGAGGCAAACATAGTTAAGAATTCTGCCACGAGAGGGAGCAAGAAGCATGGAGCATTTTTTTCAAAGAAGACATATAAAATGGTCAACCTGTACATGAAAAGATGCATTACTAATCAGGGAGATGCAAATCTGAACCACAGTGAGAAATCACCTCACACCTGTTAGAATGGCTGTTATCAAAAGGGCAAGGATAAACGAGTGACGACAAGGATGTGGATAAAAGGGAATCCTTGTGTGCTGTTGATGGGGGCGTAAGTTGCGTTAGCCACTGTGAAAAACAATATGGAAGTCCCTCAAAAAAAGTAAAAACAGAACTACCATATGACCCAGTAATCCCACTACTGGTATAGCTCTATAGAAACTGGAATCAAGATCTCAAAGAGATACCAGCAGTCCCATGTTCACCGCAGCACTATACACAATAGCCCTGATATGCAAACAACCAAAGTTTCTGTCAATGTGTGAATAGATAAAGAATATATGAGATATATGAATATATATCACACTTTTACCTTGGTTTATCTACAGCCACCAAAACAACCGATAACTTGATTCCTTGAGATACTTTTTTTCTTAAAAAATAAGAGATTCATTTCACCCAGGGAAAAACAAAAAATTTTAAAGATTATATTTGTGTCCATATGCCTGAACTCTTCTCTCCTGAGAGAATGAAAATGTCATTTTCTACCTCACCAGAACTGTTTGCCTTTAGGTGAGAAACTAGTTCACCAAGGAATCTCTCGTTACCTGTCACCCAGTTTGTAAGGTTTCTCTGTTCTTTTGGACTCTCAAAACTTGAAGGCCAGAATTAACAGCATCGGGGTGAGGGCCATCTGTTAATTAGTATGTGGCTACAGGCATGTTTGGATATCGGCATCTCCAGAGTCCAATTTCAGGTGTTAAAGAAAGCATATTTGGTCATATTTAGGCTGGAACTGTCACCAAGAATCAGAATTGGAAACCTTCTCAGTTATATCAGCTCTGCCTCCCCTGCTTAATACCTCAGTGGCAGTACAAGCCTCACACGTGGAATTCCAAAGTGGACTTTGTTCTTAAAACTTAAAGGGAAGACAGAGAAAAAGAGTGAGAGACCTCATACCTAACGAACAGTCACTTTTTATATAAATGGCTAACACCATTGTTATGTGTTGAATTGTGTCCCCAAAAAGACGTGCTGAAGTCCTAACCCCCCATACCTCAGAATGTGACTTTATTTGGAAACAGGGTTATTGCAGATGTAATTAGTTAAGATGAGGTGTCCTTATAAGAAGACGGCCATGTGAAGACAGACTCACTGGGAAGATGTCCTGTGACAATGAAGACAGAGACTGGAGTGAGCCAAGGAGGGCCAGAGACTGGTGGCCAACCACCAGAAGCAAGGAGGAGGCAAGGAAGGATTTTTCTGCAAGTTTCAGGGGGCACATCTCCCTACCAACACCTTGGTTTCAGACTTCTGGCCTCCAGACTGTGGGGCAACAAATTCCTATTGTTTTAAGCAGCCCAGTGTGTGGCACCTTGTGTTGGCCGCCCTGGGAAGCTGATACAATGATCCACACAATTGACTAGACTCTGCCAGGAGGACATCCTGCACTTTTATTCCATCTGCTCCAATGCTCTCTCCACACTACACATTCCTTTCTTCCCCACCTGTCCCACATACACACAAAGAGCAAGGTGTCCCAGGAATGGATCTGTAGATGAAGAAATTCATCATTCAAACAACAGAAGCCCTGCCAGCGTGCAACTGTGAGGGGCTGCCATGGGAGTTGCCCAGTAAGAGTAGGCAACTCTTTTTGGCTAGATGAATAAAAGAAGTTTGAAAGACATCTAAATGAAACCCATGAAAGCAAGATGCAGTCCCTCCTAGTACAGAGGATTTCAGAAGTGAAATAGGCATCCATGTGTGGGTACACGAGTCTGTTCTGTGGGCTGGGTCGTGCCTTCTTATGCCTGAGGTTCATGTGGGTCTCTACTTTCAAACGCACTGCCCAGTCCAGCATGAGAGCCCTCCCTTGTCTTGCTTCCTCCAAGTCCCCACCTTCAGCCACCACTGTTCCCCACTAAGGCTCGAGATGTGGAAGATAGGTAGAGCGGGACACATCCACCCCTAAACTAGTGTTCAAATGTATTAGTGGGAGGAGTTCTGGAAAAGGATCGTTCTCATAGGCTGTTTCCTATATATTTTCTGGGTGATTAACGGCAAACCCAGGCAGGCCGTGAACTGCATTAAGGGGGCCCTCCCTCCCACTCCCCAACGGTGAGCGGGACCTCTACTGGCTCTGCATATTTGGGGCATTTGTTCCCTCTCCTGGGAATGCCAAGGGGACCTGAGTTCTGATTGGTTGCGCTGATGATGCTACTGCAAGATCCTGATTGGGGAGTCAACATTTCACGTTCAGTTTGGGGCTTACAGGGTAGTGGGTGGGCGAGGGGGATGACATAGCCACTTTCTCAGACCCACGGCATTGCAGAGTAATAGGATGTTCATGAAGCAACGTGGAAGTTAAAAATTCAGACTTCACCAGCTCCTTAGGCCGTTGGCTGTGTTGCGCCACTTTTACTACCTGGTCACGATCATGTTGATATAATCAATACAGGAAAAATAAGTTGAAAATTCACCGAAATCAGCCTTGTTTAGAAACAACTGCTCCCCCAAGTCACTGTGCTTAGAAGGCCCAGAAAGGAACTTCATTTCTTAAAATCTAAACTAGCAAGACAGGAAAAAGGCACTTTTTCGCCTACTTCATTCTCAGAGTGAAGCCAGAGACCTTATGGCTGTTGAGCTCAGATTCTTCCAGCCACAGCTGGCTTGGAAGGGAGGAAAGGGCCCTGGATGCAAGCACAGCCCATTTCTAGAGAGTTCTCTGAGGTCCTAAAGCCTTGAACCACGGGGACTAGGCAATTGTGTCCTCATTTCTGCAGGAATCCACTTTTCCTTTGCACTTGGGTCTTTCACTGTGTTAAGGATATTCCACCAGTCGGCATTTGCTTATCTTTATCCCTTCCTCCATAGCTCCATTTCCCTCCCTCATCACTGTAATGAGTACTAAAAGTCAGGAATGCCATTTACGAAGGGCTCCCTATAGGTCGGGCTCTGTGCCAGGTATATAAATAGTATTTGATTTAGTGATGGAACCAGCCCATCAAGTAGATATTGATGTTCCAGTTCTAAGGCGGTCAGGCAAGAGAGCATTCTTTCCTACGCAAAGGAAGGTCAACCTTCCCTACCATTTCAACCTTCAACTGATTGGGTGAGGCCCACCCATATTGTAGAGGACGATTGTTTTTCTCAGCCTACCAACCTAAATGTGGAACTTAACCAAAAATATCCTCACAGAAACACCCAGAGTGATATTTAACTAAGCAGCTGGACCCCCTGTGGCCCACTCAAGTTGACACATAAAATTGACCACTGCCCATACCAACTTAGATGTGTGACTGGTCACTGCCTGGAATGTAGTGGTCAGGACAAAGGGCCCAGCCAGCATGATTAACTTGGGGTAGTGTGGTCAGGGGTAATTTACTGATGTCTACCTGGGCCTGGGGGAAGTGGGCCAGTGGATCAGGGGCTGCCCTCTTTGTTATGCTTTTGTGATATAAAATCATAGGAAAGAGGGAATGAGAGTAGGTGGGTATCTTTGAGAAAGTTATGTGAGAGTATATTATTCCTAGGTTGGAGTAGCTTGTAGAAATGAAGTTCCCTACTTTATTTTTATACTTCACATGATTATTAATTTCTAGCATACTGTTTCTGAGAATAACTGAAAATTTGAAGATGTTATATGTCAAATTATCCACATTGATCCCGGAAAAATAAAAAAAAAATATGATTGATATCCTTCCTCTTGTATTTGTTAGAGCTTTGTTATAAAGTAAGAAATTATATCAATTTGGAAGAACTTCTTTTACCAAGCTCTCAAAATAAGATTGTTTTGTTTTGATGTAATCTGGGTTTGAAGATCAACTTAAAATGTGTGTGTGTGTGTGTGTGTGTTTGGCTGGAATAAAATGTAGACATGCACTACAGTTTTTGAAGTTGGTTGATACACAAATTCAAATTCCACGTCTTGTGTGTATGTTGTTTTGTGTTGTTTTTGTCTGTTTGTTTTTTAATAGACCAGGCATTTGGAAAGACCTGAAGACCATGGGCTCCGTTTCTCTCTTTATATTCTTCATCACACTGCTTGTTCTGGGTAGACAGGTAAGGAGTCTGGTTTTTTACATAACTTCTCTACGTGTCATGTTAATAATACTTGGAGGATGTGCATCGTAGTTACTTTCATACAGGCAAATGCTGAAACATCAGAGTCTTGTTATCACTTAGGAGAAAGTGGGTAGCACAGGGCGTGCGGGCTTAAACACAGATAAAAGTAAAAAGGTCTCCTTTTTTTCCACTTGTGGCAAACTTTGTGAATGGTAAAGATGCGAGTGAACCAATTAATTTCCTGTTAAATTTCAAATACATTTTGTAGGTTTCATAAGCCTAAAACAGTTTTCCCTCGATAGCTGACACTATTTGAAAACTAAACTTTCCTGTACCCAGGATCCCCTTTGCTTTGTAGAATGCAGAACGTGCTGCTTTTTCTTTGAAGCGGGTATGAATACCTTCACTGTCGCTTGTAATCATTCCTAGAAATATGGCCTTCTGTTCAAAAATTTTATTTTATGATGCAAATGAAACAATTTTCCCTTCCTTTGACCCTCTCCCTCCCTACTGGTCTCCCTGCAGAGCCTGTGGGTGTAGGATTTTTAAAAACACTTTTCATTCTCTGCCTGCACACAAGAACGCTCGCCCAGCAAATAGACTCACCTCATACCTGGCAACTCTGCCTCAGCCAAAGTTTACTTTGAGTTCTTTGATGGATAACGTGAAAACAAGTAGTGATTAATTTGGAAATAGCTAACTGCAGTGCAAATCCATTTGAATTATGTACACATCACTAAACTGTTAAATGGCAGGAAGCTGCTACGAGCCAGGGCAGAGCCCAGACCTGTGACTGCCAGCCCGGCAGCCCGGGAACACTGTCGCCTTCCATCTCCCCAAGCAGTGCTAGCAGCAGCCTGCCTGAGGAGCTCACAGGGCTGTCCTCAGCACTCTTCCTGCAGCTGAGCTGTTGTCCTCCTGCAGAGCTTTGGAGATCCCTGTCTCCCTTCAGCCCTTCCTGGCCGCTGTCCCTGGCACCTGCTTGGCTCTGCTTTCTTTGGCTTGCAATTTTGACAACTGGCGCGTTTCTATAAGCCTGTTACACCGTGTTGTTCTTTTCTCTTGGTTTCATTTGCTTCTCCTGCTACCTAGTTTTTTTTCACTATTGACCAGCTAGCTATCTGCCCTCACTCATAGAGAAAAGGCATGTCCTCCCTCTGGAAAGCCTGTAATTTAGATGTGAGAGAATTGGGCTTCCTTGCAGAATATCACCTAGACAATCATCCCTCAGGAAACAATCTGACCCCCCCCCCCCCGTGAAGTCACCTCTTTCTTCTCCATTTCATATGGGCAATGTTTTGTCCTGCACTTTCTCCTGTTAGAGTGGACACTCAGATTGCTACATTTTAAGAACCTAGAATTAAAGTCGAATTGTCCCACATTTTTATTCATCGTTGAGATGATAAACATTCCATTCCACTACATAAATGTGGTTTAAACCAGTGACTCCCCATTGATCTGTTACTTTCTAATTGATTTTAGATAGCTAAAGGTATTTATATTATGGTTGGGCATTAATTTAACACAGTAGTGTTGATGCTAATCTCATAGGGAGTCATTCCTTTTTTGTCACTAATGTAATAATACATACATACATCTAGAGTTCCAGAAAGTCATTCCTGCCCACAAGAGTAATCATGTCCGCAGTTATCCGGGAACACCTGGCACCAAGCATATATTAAGGTGAACCAGGAGGCTGATCTTCAATCCAAAATCATTAAGAGAATGATTTGCCAAAGTCCCAAGTCTTCTGGGCTAACGAGAACTGTGAAATCTGAGATGTAGTGTTTCTGCACACTCTTCCAGAAAGACAAGTGTATTGTAAACAAACATCCAGTATTTGAAATAAGGTTTTTAAGTTTCTTATATATTCACGACCATGGAGTTATATTTCCCGAATGACTTTGTAAACCACAGCACAGCCATTTTGTGACTTATTTTTGTCGTCGTTTATCCTAATGGCTCCCCTGTCCCATGACCATATTTTTTTGAAATGACGGTGATATATTTGCTTTCTGAGCAAATTAGTGTAATAAATATTGCTGTGGGTTTCTAAGAAACCTTAATGGAAACACAGCGAATGGCCTGGGCAAGAGCTACAATGCTGTTCTTTGTACTGAAATCCAGTTTGTAATGGAAAGGCTGGCCAACCCAAGGGCCTTTTTTGAAAAGAGAAGATTCCCTGTATTTCTCCCATGTTTAAACAGTACGCTGCCACCAGGGGCTGCATTCTAGGTGGGCTCACATATGGAGCCACGCAGGCAGCAGTCTAGCAGCCCAAGAGTGAGGCTGAGGTCACTGAATGTGAGGGTTCAGAATCCAAGCAAAGGTGGATCACACGCTTCCTGCAGCCCCGCGGGGGGACCACTTCTTCTGTCCATGAACAATAGAAAGATATGAAGATCTCCATTTTCTCAGCTTGTTTTCAGAACTAGACAAAAGTACAAAACTGCCCTGGAGGCCGTGCTGCAATGTGAAACCCAGCAGGGAGGGTCGATGGGATCCCCATAGGGCTTGGATGCCTCTTACGGGCTCCCTGCTTTCTCCCACCATTGCCCAAGTGAATGCAGAGCAAAATGGCAGGTCTCTGAGTTGGATCTGGGCCCCTGAGAACTTGAGAGTAACCTCAGACAGAATCTGAGGGTTGGGTGGCAATTTGAGGAATAGGAAGTCCCAGCAGAGCTGCTGTTTTATTGGAAGTGACGTACAGCGTCAAGGAGGTGGTGGCTCAGCTCTAGTTCTCTGCTGGGTCTCTTTACATGGCCACACCCCCCATCTGTGTCTCCCTCTCACTTCTCTTATAAGGATACAAGTCACCGGATTCACAGCCCATCCTAAATCCAGGATGATCTCGTCCTAGATCCTGAAGTTAATTACATCTGTAGGCGCCATTTCCAATGAAGGTCACAGTCACAGATATTAGACATTAGGACTTGGAACTTTCTTTCTGAGGGGGCACCATTAAATCCATGACAACTGGTTAGGGACACAAACATTTGTCTTCCTTTTGGGGGCCTCCACTCGAATTTCTAATGTACCTGCCCATCAGGGAAAGGATTCCACAGCAGAGAGCACTGCTGGGGAAGTGAGGCGTGAAGATTTGGCCAACTGTCACTTTCAGTCCAATGTAGCTGGTCCCAAGTGCTCCGGTTCCTTTTATTAAAAGACTTACAAAACGCTTGCCTGTGATGCAAGAGTGATCACTCGGAAAACCTGGGCGGCCTCTTCGTGTGGTTTACGGAAGCCGTTCGGTCCCGCAGGAACTGGCTTGCTGCCGGCCCGGCTGGTGCTGCGGCTTCCGCTCGTGTTCCCTTTCTGTCTGGCCTTGAGCGTAGATCTGTGTCTTCTCAATGCCACCACCATAGACGGCTCTGTCACTTTAGTTTAAAACCAGCCACATCGCTGGTTTATCCCCTAAAAGACCCCAATAAATAACCTATTCTTTGAGCAAAAGGCGATTTCTAGTAAGTGCCCAGCACGATTGTCATAAATACAGAATGTGGGAAATGTGGCATTAACGTAAAAAGTTTATATAACAAACTTAAAATATCACTCGCAATCTTTTATTAAAAAAATGGCTATGTGAGGCAAAAATAAATGCCACACCAGAGAAGGAGTGGCAGTTTTTTCGTGGATCAAACATAGCTTAATAAAACCTAATAGATTAGTGATCATTGCTCTTTGGAGTCAGAATGTGGATTCTTAAAATTGTCATTTGTTCTTGAGATGCCATTGTGTGTGTTTGTGTGTGTGTGTGTTGTTTTTGTTTTGTTTTGTTTTTGTTTTTGTTCTGTACTGTCACTGGTATCATTAACCAAACCATAAAACAAACCCCCTACATCTAGTTCTTCTTTGCATTATTTTTTATCAATAAATTACTATCTGTGCCGAAATACACCCTCTCTATTAGGTCCTTCTGTTACAGGAGGATCCACTCAAGTCTATTTCATTATATTAAATTATTTACATCATAGCTGTCATGAAATGGTGCTAAAATCAGAGACCCTTTGACAGTAAACAGACCTCTCTATTTCCATAATGTTGATAACTGGTTTTCTAAAAACGTTAAGTTTTAATACATTATAAAGCATTTGCACGTTTTTATTACCAGGCACCATTTTAATTAAATGATAGCAAGATGAACGTTTGTCTAAGTATAATGTAATTCTCTCAGTACAATGAAATACTAAGTAAAAATACATATTTTTCAATGAATACTTAATTATATAATTTGTGTTGGGGGAAGACTGATTTTTAAATATTAAAGGCAAAATGCCACAAATGAACAAAATGTAAATCATCAAACGATGCACTCTCTCTACTAATATGTTTTCCATTTTTCATTTATTTATTATTTATATTCTGTTATGCCTCTTTTCAAAAAAATAATTCAAGCCTTCTTTTATTAACATAACTAAACAAGAAGCTTTTGTGCCTTTTTTCTTACCAGCCTCCAGCATAACTGTTTTCTCTGTTCCTGAGGCTGGTTCATTCCTGAACTTGTTTTCTGCAAATCTGTGTTAGCGGTTGAGTGAGAGGCATTTCCAGGGAACAGAGGGCTTTGCAGGGAAGGTGACAGTTCTGTTTGGGGGTTCTTTATTCGGTTTTGTTTCATTCTTTTTATTTTCTCTTTAAAACCTCCACTCTCTGGCAGGACAAGATGCCTATTGTTTCTTTACCTCTGTGTCCTCTTGTAACAGAATGAATATTACTGTAGGTTAGACTTCTTATGGAAGAACAAATTCAATAAAGAGCGGGAGGAGATAGAAACCATGGAGAACCTGAACCGTGTGCTGCTGGAGAACGTGCTTCCTGCACACGTGGCCGAGCACTTCCTGGCCAGGAGCCTGAAGAACGAGGTGAGATGAGGCCGGGTTCATGGTTGAGAATGGACGGTGGGCTTGGTGAGGCCCGGATGCTCCAGGCAGTCACTCGATGCCTGTGGCACTCCAAACACCTAAGTGTTCAAGTCTGCTTTCGAGAAGATATTGATGAGCTGTACAGACGTCAGTTGGGAAGAGTGAGCTAGAATCACCTCTGAGCATCTTAGCATGGAGCTGATTCATATTCCCCAATAACATAAAGTTCTGAAGGTGCAATATGAGGCACCGGCGTTCCAAATAATTATATAACAAAAGCGGCCACCACCGTGTCCCTAGTGTAGGAGGATGCCTTTAGTACCAGCGTGTACTAGAGACCCAAATCCAAAAGCAAATTAAACCACACATTTCACATGTGCACTCTTTCATTTCTCACAGCTTTCCTGAGAGCCTTTTGTGGGTGCTAGAACTTCAAAGATATGAGATAGGATTTGGAAGTTATCCACACAAGAGCAGATCAGATCTTGAGCCCATCAATTTAAATGGATGGAAATGGCAATTTTACAGAAAGCACAAAGGGATAGATATTTTACTAGAATTGGAAATACTAAGGTGTCATTTCAGTGGTGAAATGGCTTACAAAATGAAATGTCATGAAATTTCTTTAGTATTTCTGCATTACAAGGAGCAGCAGATATATCTCCAGTGGAACTATATTAGCTTAAGAAACAGGTATGCGAGGACCCCCTGGGTGCTAGAGCCTGTGTTGAGTACGGTGGAGTTTCAAAGATGTGTGAGGGGCAATCCTGTTCTCAGGAAATTTTTAGTGAGATCGGGAATCGATGAGAGATCAGGAAACCTGTAGATGGCTGAACTCAATCACGACGATGCCTAGGGTGAGCGAAAGCACCCTTGAGGGCGAGGTTTGCGCAGTATTTTTCTGGAGCATATGCAAATTTGACATTAAGAAGAAATGCCAAGTGGTGGGTGAGATGCTGGACACTGCCACCTTCCTGGAAGCGTGCTGGGCATGTGAGCCAGCCCAGGGTCCAGCTGCAGGCATGACTGACCGCAGACCATTCACTTTCCTATTTCTCCTTCCGTTTTCTACATTCAGTAGGTTATTAAGCAACCAATTTATCTGTTGGTCATAGATGATGAAATCAGTCCATCAGTTAAGAAGGAACCATCAGCTTTCATTAGGAATGTACGAGCGCCCTTAGGACTATATGTCCAGGCATCAGTTCAGTTTATAAATCCATCGCATATGTAATGTTGCCCCTGCCCGCTGGTCAGACTGGTGTTGGGCCTGGATACAAAGGTGACTGACAGAGGTGGCCTTGTTCCTCTTGAAGCTCCCAGTCCACAGGAGGGGACAGGGTCCTGTTGTTTTTAAGGACATTGGCAGTATAAATGTGGCAGTCCAGAAAGGCTATCTTTGTGAGGAAGTGGCTTTTAACCTGACAAGAAAGTGCTAGAAACTAGCAGGGAGATGGAGGCTGGGGAGGCCGAGGGAGAGAACATTTCAGGCTACAAAGCGCTGTGTCTGTCCAACCAGATGCCAGAACAGTGCCTAGTTCAAGAGTTGAAAAGGCCCGGCGGTGTAGCCTCAGGCCTTGCAACTTGCCCGCACCCCTCCTGACTCCCCCTGGACCAGACCTGCGCAACCTGTGGGTTCTCTCTTCTTTCCTGTTTGCCTGACTTACTCTGAGCAAGCATCTGATCTTGATGGCCCCTTCGGAAGTGTAAGGAAATCAGGGAGAAGGAGACTGAAACCTGGAGCTAAATAGCGTGGGCTCAGATCCTAAGCCAACATTTTCTAGCATGTGAACCTCAACCGGTTGTTCCCGTGGGCTGAGCCCTGGTCTCATTTCCCACAGGAGAACCGTGCCTTACTTTACAGTTGCATTAGGAAGAGCAGGGAACACTTACACAGGGAGTCACACTGAACACCCTTCCAGGTGAGGTGAAGATGAACTGGATCAGGGCATAGCGTCCCACGTCATGCAGGTGGCACAGACTTGGCAGAAAGGGCAGTACCTAAGCTCAAGTGCTCGTGGCTGACATCGACTCATCATTTACTGAGTGGCTCTACTTTGTGCCATGCCAGTGACCCACATGCGACCAGCGCAACCCTCCCAAGACAGGGGTAACATTTCCCTCCAAGTCCCCTCGTGAGTGCTGCTATTTTAAGAATTACGAACACACATAGTGTCTCCTATGACCTTCACCACCCAGGTGGGCTTCCTGGGGAAAGACGAAGCGGGTGTGAATCCTGGCTCGGACACCCACCACTGTGTGGCCTTTTGGGAACTTTTCCGAGACAAAGGAGGAGTCAGCACACCTAAAAGGGACCAGCTCTGTGCCTTACTTCCTTGTTTGTCAGATAAAGGTGGAGATGGCTTATTGCTTCATTCAGGAAACATCCCCCTGACTGGGCAGCACACAGCCCTGCAGGGAAATGAATGAGAGCTCAGTCTCAGAGTTTCCCAAACAACTCCTGCCCCAAAGGCTACGAGGTCCGTAACAGCCATGTCCAGGGGCTTGGGCTTTTGCTCAGGGTCCTGTGACCCCCATGCATCATTAGATTTGCACTCTCTAGCTACTGACCTGACATTGCTCAGGAGAATAGAGCCTCACACGTTGAATCTGAAATTGAGGGCATCAGACCAATGGGACAGCCCTTGAAATGACTGTTTCATTCTTCACAGTTGTGGTCCGCAAGGCCCTCTGTATTCAGACAACACAGAGCTCCCCTTGGTTGTAACTTTCATATTTTACTGCCACTTTTTTGTGAGTTAGGTTAAATTTTATTTTTTTTGGTCAGGGAGGCTACTCAAGCAGCCACTGTAAGATTTGGGGACTAAAAAATTTCAGGGAGGCCCAGAGGGCGCCTGTCAGTGGGCAGCCCACACTGTGGACTAGAAGATTCTGCGCCTCTCTGGGGTAGGTTTTGCTCTCTAGTTGCAGGTAGTGTAGGTGGTTCTGTTTGCTGGAGATTAGATAAAGGTTCTGAATAAGAAACAGAATCACTAAGCCTTGACTGAAGGTTCTCAGAGCTCCCACTGTATCAGTAAGGGAGGGTTTGGGGGTTTTGTTTATTTGCTTTTCCCTCCAAAATTCATAACAAGGATATTATAAAGAGATTCATTGGCGTGCATAACAAACACCTGTTCCATCCTTTCAACATCCCAGCAGGCTCAGTGCTTAACTCCTCCTGTCACAATCAGACCTACCTGTCCCGGATTGATCCTGGACATAACACTCCATCCCCTGACCCAGTGATGTGTCGTTCTAACCTCAGAATCCCAGGCCAGGCAGGCTGACAGTGTCTGACCTTCCACGGCTACATAGTCATGGTGTCTGTGCTGTTGAACAGTGCAGATACACAGTCAAGGCTGCTGGCACCCCTCCACAGTGCCAGGGCCCAGTAGGTGCCTCCTGCACTAGGTCTCTCTCTAAGGCTCCCGGGGGGAAATCCTTGTTATTGTTCGAGCACGATTATTTCCACCAAATTCCAGACCCAAGCAAGGGATGGCAGAGCATGGCCAACGCTGGGGGCCAAAAGAGGCCTCTGCACACAGGAGCAGGGCCCCTGAAGGTGAGCGATGCCTGCAGCACCAGCTAAATGTGCCCTTCCTGGGCCCCAGGCCAGCTTTCCTCTACCTGCTGTGCCTGCTGGCTGGCCGACAGCAGAGCTCTTGTTCCAAGCCTGGCACTTCTAGCTGTGGAACCTCAGGGTCCATTCCGTTAGAGGCTGTGATTAATTTTTAAAGCAGTAGTTCATGCAAAGCTCTTAGAGCAGGGTCTGGCGTGCAATGCAGTAAACCCTCAGCTTTAGTTCTCTTTGAAGCAAATAGCGCAGACTTAATACAAAACTTCAGAATCATTGCCCTCCTCCCCCTCCCCCACTCCATCCCCCTGCCCTGGAATTTGTCAATAACTTTCAAGGAAGTCTTCTTCCCCAACCCTTGTGGACCTGAGTAGAGTGGAGAAGGAAGCCCAGTGTCATCACTTTGCCCACATACTCTGCAGTGTCCCCTTCCCAGCACCTTCTCGGTGGCATGGGCTAAGCACTCACCATCCTTCATGCAGACACCCTGGGGTTTAGAATGTAGACAGAAGCACGGCTTTCAGTCCTGTGGTAAAGGCTACCACTCTGTGGTCTTCTGGAGCAATCCTTGGGAACATGTGACCTAGGTCAGGACCCACAGTAACAAAGAGCCTCTGGAGTGTCACTTTGATTCTTCTACCTACTACATGGATGTACAGAGGGAATTATCTTCCCTCCTGAAACAGAGAGTGAAGAATGATTGAATCTCAATAACAATTGTGAAGAGCTTTTATTCAGAGAGAAACTATACACTATGCCTGTGTTCCAGCAAGTGGGCAGAGGGATGCTTCTGGCTTCCAAGCCCAGGTTTGCAGGAGAGGGAGTGGGGTGCGGACGGTGTCTTACCTAAAATTTGTGCAAGCTCGTTTATCGGCTGTGAGCTGTGCAGGCCAGAGCAGGCCCACAGGCCGCTCAGGCTCAGGCACCAAGCGTGTGTGCCCAGATGGAGGCTGCTGGTTTACAAAGCCTGCTCTTCACACCGCTGTGTTGTCACAAATATGTTTCTGAGAGGCCCTTGAACAGATGTCAAAGCTAGCTTTCATCACTGGTTGAAAGGAGCTCATTTTGTCACCCAGTGGACCTTTTGCCAAGTCCCTGGGTAGAAAGGACTACATGTGATTTTCAGCCAGACGGCCTCATTCTATGTGAGCTGACACTTGATCAAAACAAGACACAGATGCTGCTGAGGACCTGGGGGAATGCTCCTTGCACACACACCAACCAGTACCACCCTTCTCTCAGCTGGCTGTGAGCCCTTCCCCCGCCAACAACCTCAACCACGTCCCTGACGGAGCCAGGCTGGAATTTCACCAGGTTGTTTTTGTGCTTCCTAATCACTTGACAGCCCTGGATAAATTAGTCATTAGCTGACAACTGGGACAGAAGGTGCTAACAGATTAGCACATAGACCACAGCCTGAGTCTGTAAGGGGGCACTGGTCTGGGAGTCAGGGGACCTGAGTGGCAGTTCTGAACATTTTCTAGGACATACCGAGATCCCTGAAGCTTAGGTGAGATGCTCCCAGTGTCTGCACATCTGGGCGCAAGCAGCACTAATCACACTTTGTTTTTATGTTCACTTTATTTGCTCTCTCTCCAACTAGACCCTAAGCCCCTTAAGGGCAGGGCATTTGCTGTCCATCTCTATGTCCCTAACACCTGGTAGGAAACTGCAGCAGGCCCTTTGGAGGGTGTGTGTTTGTGTGTGTGTGTGTGTGTGTATGTAACAGAATGCTAAAGTGAACTTCAGTCTGTGACACAACAGACAGTAGCTCCCATATTCCAAAGTGAGTCCAGAACAGCGTAAAAAATTTACAAATGTGAGAGTTACATGACTTGACCCTGCATAGGAATGAACTGGGAGCGTAGGGGTTGGAGGAGGGATTTGAGGCAGATGCAGGGAGAAGTGAGTGCCTCTTAAAGGACAGTGAGGCAGCCCCACTTCACCTCTAGCCTCATGAACTGACCGGAGCTGCTCAGCTTGGGATGTGTCCCCTGCCACTTGAGTCCCTGAGTTGTCCAAGGGAAGTACCTCCATCTGGGGCACACAGATGACAGGCAGGTTCCTGACAGGTGGGGAGCACAGGGGGCAAGGGCTGCTTGAAGTGTGGGGCTGAGAGAACAGGGAGCTGCCGGTGAGGTTGTAAGGGGACTATCGACTTTGAAGGACAAATGGTGCTGCGTGTTGCCAGGGACCAAGCAAGAGAAAGTTAGTTGGCGTGGGGTCGTTTTAGATGCTGTTTGAAAAAGCTGCCTGGTGGGGTGAAGGCGCCCCAGCAGAGAATCTGGGAGAACAACCAGAGAGCCCAGGGCAGAGAAAGTAGGAACAGGCAGAAGGGGGATGAGTCGCCCACATGAAGGGAGCCTCGGGAAGGATATTCCATGACGGGAGAGGTGATGAGAAGCCTTCAGATAACCTGTGAAAAAGTCCACCAGGCTCTAGCACCCAGGGAGCATGATGCAGTTTATGGAAAACTCCCCTCCAACAGACATTTCTTTCACATTCTTCTCCCCTGGATGGTATGGAAAGCCTAGCTAGTGAGTGGGAGGGTCAAAGCAGGAGCATGAGAAGTGGAGAGACGGGATAGAAGCCAACAGAGCCCCCTCCCCAACCTGCAGACACCCCACGGCAACAGGCTCACCCCAGGCAAGGGACAAGCTGCACATTCAACCAAATTC